>APFE030724625.1:17758-61042 GCA_000404065.3 Pinus taeda
CCCCTGATTGGTGCAAGATCTGGTGCACAACTATAGTCACAACTGATAGCAATCTGATTCTCTAACACCTGTCCCTGCTGAACTGAACATGCACTGACATGCAACTGAGTTAACTGATGTATTCACTAGTTGCATTATGAGTTAATAACTTGTGAAATAATTAATAACTAATTCACCCAACTCATATCTAGTCTATTCGCCAGTTAGACTAAATACAACCAGTTTAACAAACTGAACACAACTCCATCAACTCCACAACCAACCCACCAAACTCAACTCATTGAGTTCTAACTGAAGTAATGCATGCAACAACTCAACTGACTCATAAGAAAAGCGTATTTCCTTCTGACAGCTGCATGTGCCACCTCTGTAGCTCAAACTGAAGTGCTCCAAGAGAATAAGGTTAAGTTTATAGTCCAAATATTATTTTGAGATAATAATATTTGACTTTTCTATTTTTGACAGCCAGTCTTAAAATAGACTTGATCACTCACACTATGATCACTCACATTTTCATCAAAAATAGAAGTCCATCTATTTTTCCCAACTTGATCAATCATCCATAAACAGCAACCTGCAATCCATAGACATGATCCATATGTCTAAAAATAGACTTGCGCTAAAAATAGCCTGCGGGCCCACTTAGTGAAGGCGACTCTTTTCACTAAGCTCCATCATCTTATTGCAATCTCAACATGACTCTGCATCGTTTAGGATTACCTCACACATTTGTACCTCTACAGATGAAATTTCAAAAATTTTGCAACGCTCCAGCCAACATTTTGCAAAAGCCTTGACCTCTTACAATGTTTGCTGGTTTAATTTCTATGTCATATTCTTGTAAGGCAGTAATCCAATTGGCCCTTTTCTCACCCACATCCTTTTGTACTAGAAGATTCCTTATCGATGGAAACAATACTATAATTTTTGTATGGGTTTTGAGTAGAAAAGGTCTGAAGTATTTGATTGCTTTGAAAACAGCATAAGCCTGTTTCTCCACATCTGAATAATTTAATTTAGCACCCTGTAAATTTGAATTGAAAAAGCAATTGGGGCTTCTGCCTTTTCTTGATTCGTTTGAGTGAGTATCGCTGCATATGACCTATCTGAGGCAAATGTATATAAAATAAAAGGCTCTGAAAAATTTGGAGTTGCTAAAGATGGAACATTAATCATAGCTTGTTTGATCAGGTTGAATGCTTCATGTTCATCTTGGCCCCATTTAAAATTTGAGTTCTTTTTTATCATGGCTTGTAAAGGAGACATGATTCGTGAAAAATCTAGAACAAATATCTTTACAAAGTTGATCTGACCAAGGAAATATTGCATGGCTTTTTTGTTATGAGGTAGGGATATTTCAGAAATCTCTTTGATTATGTCGGAATCGATGTGAATTCCAGATTTTGACACTATGAATCCTAGAAGTTTCCCTTCACTTAATGCGAAAAACGATTTCTTTGGGTTAAGTAAAATTCCATACCTTGAACATCGTTGGAAGATTTGTTTCAAGTCTTTGAGATGGTTGCTTCGTTTCTTGGAATACACAGTTATATCATCCAAATAAATTACTACAGATTTATTGACCAAACCTTTGAATGCGATGTCCATGGCTCTTTGAAATCTGGCAACAGCATTAATCAAATCAAATGGAATCCTTCGATATGCATATGTGCCCCATTTAGTTCTGAATGTGGTTTTCAATTGATCATCAGGATGTACCAACACTTGATTGTATCCTGAAAATCCATCCAAGATAGACATTAATTCTGAGCCCGCCACTGCCTGTAATATCTGCTCCATAGGTGGTAAGAGAAGATCATCTTTTTGACAGGCCTTGTTAAGATTTTGAAAGTCAATGCAAATTCTAATATCTCCATTTTTCTTTCTAACAGGTACCATATTGGAGACCCATTTAGAATGTCTGACAGGAAAGATTATTTTGGCTTTCAACAGCTTATTGAGTTCGGTTTTTATCTGATTTTCTAAATTGGGATGGATCTTTCTCAATTTTTTTGGACAGGTTTTTCATTATCGATCATTGGAATAATATGTTGGACGATGGAAGTGTCGTATGTTTTGAGTTCATCATAGTTCCAAGAAAAAATGTTTTTGTATTGTCTCAAAAGACGAATATACGCTAGTTTTTCTTCAGGGGCTAGGCCAAGGCCTAGATTTATGTTTTGTAATTTGGCATCGGTTCCTAGGTTTACTAATTCGAAATTCAAAGTTGAACTTTGGAGCTTTGAATTGGTAGACCTTTTAAACCGATCTTTCAAATCGTACAGATCTTCTAACTTGACCACCGACTTAGGCATAGCATTGTTAGTGCTATCTTTGTTGCAATTGTCGATCATGTTGGTCTTCGTCAATTATTTGATTGGAGTAGGATCCTTCAGATGTAAGGAAAATTTACGATATCAGGATCATCGTTGAATATTCTCCAATTTGTGATGTTGTTAGGAATAGAAGGTCTAAATATTAATTCTATTGAGAATCTATCTGGACTAAAATCTTCCGAAGGAATGAGCTTAGAAGCTACGTTAGCTAAAAGGTCAACGCTTGCATTCTGGAGTCTGGGAATTGATGAAATATTGAATGCATATAAAATGCTCAGTTAGATCTTGAACTAAAGATTGATAGTGTTTTAAATGACCTGATAAGCAATGTATAGTATTTTGTACATGTCTGACTACAATTTCAGAGTCTCCGAAGACTTGGAGGTACTTTATGTCTAACCCGATTGCCTTTTACAACCCTTGGACTAAAGCCTCATATTCTGTTGTATTGTTGGTACAATCAAATTTGAGCCTGCATGTTAACATGATTTTATCTCCTTCTGGACTAATTAGCATGCATCCTGCTCCTGCTCCTTTGTTAGATTTAGAACCATCAAAAAATAATTTCCAAAACAAAGATTTATTTACAGACCTATCTAAAAAATTGATACATTTTGAACTATCTGTTTGAGAAAAATTTTCTACTTGGGACAAAACACAATGTTCTAAATAAGGTGACGTATGAGCTTTAAAATTGCCGAGGAAAGAATCTACTGAGTAATTGCCAATTATGCTATTGTTATATGCTACTGGTTCATTTTCTCCCTCTAATTCTATTACTATGTGCTTCTGATGTAATTCTCGTTCAACTTTTATTCGATTTGGCTTACCATTGTAAGGCAGCCACATGTGCAACCAGTCAGTTGCAAAGTATCCATGTAGTTTTTCTGACCAATCCCTGCTAAGAATTAAGCCATAAAATTAAGGGATATCAACAACTAAAATGTCAATAACTTGACATACCTTCGGGTTGGATGACAGCCTTATGGTTACTTGATTTAGTTCGCCAATGACTTCAACTTGCGATCGATCTAGCTGAACTATGCGAACAACATATTTCTATGGTTGAGCATTTAATTTGGTGCATATGGACTTTGGTAAAATATTCGATGAAGCACCAGAATCCACTAAACAATTATGTACATTTTTGTTAAAAATTTCATAAGGAGAAACGGGGGAGTATGAGATCTCGATCTTCCTCCAATTAAAGCGATGTCGTTTAGATCAATCTTGTTAGTCGTATTAGTTGGAGGTCTTCCCATGTTCTGGGAAGCTTGAGAAAGTACAGCAACAAACAAAGGTGCAACTGGCACAACATGTAATTCTTTCAACATTATCTTTTGTTGACGCTTTAACTTGCTCAATCCATAAAGAGTAATGTTGGCCCTAGTATTTTTCATGTCTTCTATAATATTGTACTCCATTTCATCCAAAACAATCAGTGTTTTAGATGGACTTGGTGAATTTGTTTGGACTGGGCTAGTTTGAGTTGCTTTAGATGTCGTTTTCTTTGTTGCGACTTTATCCTTTGTTGTAGAGCTTGTACTCTTTGTCTTTGGGGTAGTTTGGGGAGGATCAAGCTGATTTCTACTTCGTGTGTTAACTGGGAATACTTCTTGATCTTCTTCTTGTGGGAGGATGAAATCCCACATTCCTTGTAATTCTACAACTTCTTCATCATCGGTTTGCCCTTCAGTGGCAATTTCCTCTTCGTCTTCCTCGGATTCAGCACTTGTAATAGCATTGGGTGGCCTTCAATCCATTGATGGGCTTCTTTTAAAAGCTCTGTAGGGCCTTTTTGAAGAAGTTTCTGCTACTTGCTTTTTTATGTCGACCATTTCATTGGACATGGTCTTTAGAACTTTTTGCAATCCCTCCAAATCGAATGGATATTTTGCTTGTTTCTTCTTGGACTCTTCTTTGAAAGTGACCTTCTTAGATTTCCGTTCCTCTATCACAGATTTCTTCTCTAGGGCTATTATACGTTTCTCTACTACTATGGCTTCTTTCATGTTTTCAGCTAAGGTTTTTTTATTAGCCTTGTCCACGAAGATTGCTATGTTTGATGGTAAAGCAATGATATACCATTCACATCATACTTCTTCGCTGGGCTGGGAAGCAATAGGAATTTTGTTTAGAATTTTATTGAAGCGTAGATTGAAGTCTTTCGTAAGCTCTCTAGATTCGACCCTAAGGTTGGATAGGTCGTTGATTAACGTTGCCGTAGACCTGTCATCACCAAACTTGGTTAGGAATTGATCCTGGAAGATGTCCCAAATATTAATAGATCCAGAGGGTAATGAGAAATACCACGACCCAGTTGTTCCTTGTAGAGTATAAGGAAACAATCGAACAACAACATCTTCATTAGTAACCCCATTGAGATTAATGGATAGCATAAAGTTGTTTATGTGCTCTTTTGCTAGCATGCCTGCCTTGGGATTGAACTTAGGCAGCGATTTCTCAAGATGGGCCGGTATTTGACTCAAGGATGCAGGCATTAAGACTGCCCCAGAGTTATTCCATGGAGATTGGGCCATTGTTGAACTACTAATAGAGGGAAGTGCAGAAGATGATCCCTGTGTTTGGGAAGATGAGGATATTACGATCGCAGATGATTAAGGAGGAGTTGTAGGGGTTCCAGTGGGTGGATTGACAATGGTCTGAAGTGGAGGAGTGGATGGTTGACTTCGCGGTGAAGAGGTTGAGATGGATGATGTTGATGAAGGAGTCTCGCTGTCAGACTCTTTAGGTGATTTCCTTGCTCTTTTCCTTTTTGGAAGAGGTAATTCGGTTGGTTGAGCACCAAACTTTTCACTCTTTAATCTGGTCAGGGGATGAGTAGGGTTATACTGCGAAGTCATTTCAACCAAACTTTTCACTCTTTAATCTGGTCAGGGGATGAGTAGGGTTATACTACGAAGTCACGTTGCCTTGAGATTTATCATATCTTTGAGGAGAAATGGAAAATCTCTAAATTTTTTGAATCAAAGATTTGACTTTAGGAGGTTCAATAATAAATTGTTCTGAAATGTCAGGGTTTGTAGCAGCGGTTGATGCTCCAATGACTTCTAACTCTGGATTTAAGTGTAATGGAGAAGTCGTGGGAGATGGTGAGGGCAATTTACTCTCAGAATGGTATTTTGATTTAGATTTACTTGCCATTCATAGTTCAAGCCCTCCTTCTAGTGCCAAATATGTTGAAGGCCCCGAAAATCGGGTCTACAACAAGGGGGATACCCACTCGGTCCGGACCTTGGTTGGCAGCTCCATATCCGTTTGATATAGCGGGTCTGACTGGGGATATGGGACCAATTTCCCAACTCAATGTGTGTGTGTGAGAAAAATGGATGTTTCTGTTTTAAATGGAATTCTTCTATCCTAATTCTAATCTAATGCTATGTTGTTGTATTCTAATAAATAGAAAAACATCTAAATTTATGCTAACTCGGGGTGTGATCTTCCTTCTATGCGATCTAAAAAGATTTCAAACAATAACTGGTAATAAAGATCATTCAGCTATTATAAGAAAAGAATTCAATAAAGATGAACTACTTCGTATAAAAAGTTAGACGAAACAATTGTGAAAACATATCGCATAAATGAGCTATTCATACACTAAGCATAAATAAATAGTTATCACCGCACAAAAGTGCCAAATGATAACTCAGGCATCCACGCTATAATATATAAACAACTTAAAACTAAGCATCACTTTAACGCATAAGCAGAAATGGTTAAGAGATAAAAATACCATTTATAACTAGTCCTACTCATGAGCTTCAAGCAACAATTCATTTATCTCTCCTTGATTTAACATCCACTAAGAGTATAGAAGTGCAACATCAGTAGCAGATATCAAATGCAAATACCAATAAACCCTATTCCATTCATTCATCAAAACCTCCTCGGAGGATGCAAAAGTGCATGTTCTGAGGACAAGTTTTTGATAAATTTCTAGACCCTTCTCTAAATGCATGAGAAGGGTTTAAATACTACTAACTAAATAACTTATTTATAGAAATTTAGGATTCAGTTTAAATGACCGTCCTTTTTCTAAGCAAAGCTATTTCTAAAATTAAATCTAATATCTAACAATTTCTATATTTGCTCCTTAACGTTGCAAGCATTCAGTATTTGCCTGAGTAGAGTCGGCTGACTATCCTCCGCCTTTGGTTGAGTTAAGCAAACAGAATCGGCAAGAGATGGCACTATCTTCTTAGCAAAATCGATGATATACTTGAGAGTCATCCAATGACTATGTGGCTTTACCATGTATGCCTGGTAATAATTCCATTTCAACTTGGTTAACCCTTGGATTGCTTATGCTTTTTCTTTAGCTTTCTGTTTCCAGTTTGTTTCTATCATTGCTTTCTTGTAATTTTAGGGGCTTGCAGGTGACTGAGTAATTAGAAGCCTTCCTTTTCGAGCAATTTTTCTTAGCGACGCGCGATTAGCGCTAAGCGCTAATCGCGCATCGGAAACTATTCCTTGATCCGGGCTTCCCTGATGCGTTTTTCAACTTTTGCGCCTTTTTCTTTTATCGGGTATAAAGCTCAAAATTTGAAAAAATAGTGATTCTGTGAGCTCTTGACCCTGAGAATTAAGTTGTCTGTTTCTGGTATCAACATCGTTTAGTACCCATTCAACCATGGATGTATATGAGAGATCTGTGATGGATGCCTCAAAGGAGTTTTGCGGCTCTTTCTCTTCCTTAAGTATATTAGGTGTGCCTTCCCAAATGGACATTGGAGTACTGCTTTTCCTCCTCATATTTTCTTGCATACTGCCTTGTATAACGCTTTGTCCTTCGTTCCTGTAGTTTACAAATGAGGTGGAAGTAATGATAAAATTAATGACAAGAAAACTTTAAATGCCGAAGATATGCAAAAAAACGCCACCTTACGTGAACTAGTTCTTCGAAAAACACAACACCATACTTCATTAACAACTGGCAACAACTCATTAATTCGCATTAAAGTGCATGACTAGTTCTTGGCCTAAAAAAAGTTTTCTCGAATAATGATCCAGAACCAACTACGATGGAGAGGTCTTATGATTTGCTTTGCCATATTGCAGATTGCTGCATCACATTACTACAATCTCATCGTGTTGTCCTATCACAAGGTTGCTTGGTCGAAATATTGCAATATCGCAAGATCGCAGATCGCTTAATCGTTATAATCATTATGTGTAATTTATGGGATTTTTGTGATGTGCGATATGCGATATCGCATATCGGCGATTTTAAGGTTTTTCAACGTGAGTGCTCATTAATGCATGTGATGCGATGGAGTTTCACATCGCAATCTCGCGTGTTTTATCATTTTGGCTCATTAGAAGGTACCCTATCATTTTTTGTGCGATGCGATATCTATTAAGGAGTGAATTTACTTTCTTCATCATGAAACTTAAGCTTTTTAGATTCTCCAAAGGTATTTTCCTAAGTCCATGATGTTGTAAGTTTCATCTAAAAGGAAATATAAATACTAATTGATTTTTTTTAATTTTTTACTAAGGGTCCCCCCTTATTTAGTATTAGCAATAACACTTCATAAGGAGGGGGGTTGTTGGTGGCCACAACAGAAGGATGGATTATGGCACATGTGTCTAGATTATAGGGAGCTCAACAACCTCACTATTAAAGATAAATTTTCCATTCCTATCATCGATGAATTATGGGATGATTGCATGGATCAATTTACTTCACCAAGTTGGATCTTCGTTCAGGATATCATCAAATCAGAATGAAGACTGAAGACATTACAAAAACAACATTTAGAACTCATGAGGGTCATTATGAATTTTTTGGTCATGCCTTTTGGCCTTACCAATGCACCTTCTACATTTCAAGGTTTGATGAATTGAATTTTCAAACCCTTCCTTAGAAAATTTGTGTTAGTATTTTTTGATGATATACTAATCTACAACAAGTCTCAGAAGGATCATGTTCAACATGTTGACAGGGTGCTCAAACTATTGGAGGAGAAACAATTATATGCAAAAAGCTCCGAATGTTTATTTGGAGTACAAGAGGTGGAATATCTAGGTCATATTGTATCTCATGAAGGTGTTAAGGTAGACCCTAGAAAAATTAAAACCATTAAGGAATGGAAAATCCCCACATCCATAAATCATCTACTAGGATTTCTCTGGTTGACAGGGTATAATCGCAAGTTTGTTAATAATTATGGGAGAATAGAAGCACCTCTAACAACATTATTGAAGAAAGATGCATTTTCTTGGACTCCAGAAGCAATGAAGGCCTTTGAACATCTTAAAGAGGCAATGTGCCAAGCACCGGTCTTAGCTATACTGGACTTCACAAAAACCTTTATTGTGGAATGTGATGCCTCAGGAAATGGAATTGGTGCTCTTTTAACGCAAGAAGAAAGACCCATTGCTTTCGAATTCATCCAATCAAAGGGAAGTATTTCCACAAAGTTATTTATGCGAAGGAAATGTTGGCAATACTACATGCACTTAAGAAATCGCCACCCTACCTAATGGGGAGACACTTCAAGGTAAAAACAAATCATGATAGTCTTAAATTCTTTTTAGAACAAATATTATCTTCATAAGAGTAGAAAACATGGGTCACAAAGATGTTGGGTTATGAGTTTGAAATCATCTACAAAAAAGGGAAGCAAAATGTTGTGGCATATGCACTCTAAAGAAAGGATGAGGATGTGGAAGGATTTCTTTGCACCATTTCTATTATCCAACCGAATTGGATAAGTGAAGCAGGGATGAATGGAAGAATGATGAAGAAGTGTGGGCACTCATTCAAAAGTTACAAAAAGATCCCAATACATTTTATACATTTAGCTAGAAAAATGATTCATTATGGTACAAAGATCAGTTATATCTATGTAAGAATTCACAACTCCAACAAAAGATTCTCAGGGAATTACACAACTCTCCCTTAGGAAGGCATTCTGGATTTCTAAACACTTACCACGGGGTTTAGAAGGAATTTTTTTGGGATGGCCTTAAATCAGATATTCAAAAGTTTGTGGTGGAATATAAAGTTGAAATAATTAAGACGCCGGGTCTATTACAACCTTTATCCATTCCAAGCAAATGTTGGGAGGAGGTTTCAATGAATTTAATCACAGGTTTACCCAAGTCCAAAGGAAAGAGTGTTATCATGGTGGTAGTTGATATACTTACCAAGTATGCACACTTTTGTACATTATCTCATCCATTTAAAGGAGTATAGTTTCTACTGCATTTATGGAAACAATTCAAAAGCTACATGGAAACCCAAACATTATTGTAAGTGACAGAGATCCCATTTTCACTGGAATTTTTTGGACATAATTATTTTCTTGTCTTGGTACTTAGTTAGCTCATAGCTCATCTTATCATCCTCAATCTGATGGGAAAACTAAGATAGTAAACAAATGTTTGGAAGGATATCTTTGTTTCTTTTTATCTGATAAATAGACACATTGGGTCAAATGGTTGCCTTTGGTTGAATGGTGGTATAACACTTTGTTGGGAACAAGATCCCCCAAGGATGGTTTTGGGGCTAAAATCCCATGTTTTGGATCAAATTTTGTAATAAAGTTTTAAAGTCTCTGCATTTTGTGGTCATGGAGTGCGAAGGTGTCATGAGCCATAAAGGGTTGTCCACCCTTATTTTGTAAAGTGTAAATTTGGTTGTAAATATCTACCCATGGTCCACGAACCATATCATTGTATAAAGAGAGCTAAGTAAGTAAGTCCTAAGTAGCTGTTAGAAGTAATAAGTCTTGAACGACAAGGAGAAAGTCTTTAGGGAAGTCTAAGTTTCAGGTCGTAGCATAGGTAGAGGCTCTGCAACTAAGTGCGCAGAGGCCTAGGGTGGAATTCTACAGCTAAGTGTGCAGACCCTACAACTATGTGCACAGGGCAGATAGAGTTTGTAATCATCTGAAGATATCAATAAAGAGAAGCATTCTACAAATTCTATGTCTTTGTTTTTTGTTAATGCATCTTGTCATATTGTGTATGAATTCAATTTACAATGCTTATGTGATGTGTGAATGTATGTAATTATGTTGGTTAATTGAATGCAAGTAAGGATATATTTTTACGTGGCGCTAACCTTGATCGTTTAATAAGATAAGTAAGACACTTAAGGTAATTTGGGAATTTGCACAATACGTTGCCCTAGCAGTGCAAAAGCACCTGAACTGAAGGTTAGGGCTATGCGAAGGTCAGTCATACCTCTTCACGGTGGTACTGAACGGTGGAATAAAGGGCTAGATAGCCAGAGCCCTCGAACTTAATGACCTACGCGAAAGTAGGAACAAAAGGAATAAACTAACATCACGACCATCTCAAGGTGCGAAAACTTGGTTCCAGCATCCCCCCACACTGATTTGGGTGAGACTTTAGTCTGTGCTCTATGGGGTGGTGCCGAAAGGGCCAATAGTGTAGGGATTTGTTTGGATAACTAAAGCTGAACCTGGGTCAAGCCCCACGCAACCAACACACTTCCTTCCATACTGCAACAAAAATGACCCCATTTATGGCACTTTATCAATATCACCCACCATCCATCACATCATATTTAAGAGAAAATTCTAAGGTTCAAGAAGTGGAAGATCACCTCTTAAAGGATAACCTCACCTTGGTGCATAATAGAATGAAACAGCAAGCACATCAAAATTGCAGCAAAATAAATTTTGATGTAGGTGATTGGGTATTCCTATGGCTACAACCATATAAACAAATGTCCATCAAGCAAGCAAAGAAGGATAATAAATTATCACCAAATTATTATGGTTTGTACAAGGTTTTGCAAAAGATAGGTGATATGGCATACAAATTGGAGCTTCCTGTAGCTTCTCGAGTGCACCAAGTTTTCCATGTGTCATGCTTAAAGAAGGTTATAGGTTACAAGCTCCCAGTTCAATCAATATTGCCAGAACTTGATGATGAACGAAAAATCATAATTGAACCTGAAGCAGCCAAAAGAACAAGAACTTGACAACTACGAAATCGATCAATTTTAGAGTATCTCATCAAGTGGAAGAACTTATCCGTTGAAGATTCCACATGGGAGGGTGAGAATTTTATACAGAAGCATCCAAAACTACTCAAGCATTGAGGACAACACTTTTTTGAAGGAGAGGGGCATGTTAGGTCCCTATAAGGCTAGTGATTCCCCCATTACTATTAGCATTGTATCCCTTATTGTTATTGTTGTGCCCCTATTGTCCCCATATTATTATTATTCTGCCCCATAGAAGCCCACTACTATTATTTTTGCGCCCTTATATTATTATTGTTAGGTCAGATTTGGTTATATTGTGACCCCTTAGACTCCTATATATAGAAAGGAAGTTTTGTCATTTGTATCATCCAAGAATTGTTCATCTGTGTAATGTGAAGGAGGTTTCCCCCTCGATGAGGTTGGTTTCTAAGTCGTTGATCTATCTTTTTTATATTTTTGTGTGTTGGTTTCATAACAAATTTGCAACTTACTCCTTCTAGTTCAGGCATTCTAGCTCTTGTCCTTACATTCTTCCCAACGAATTTACAATGTTCGAAGACCCTTTTTTAGAAGGTTTACTCCAAAAATTGTTTAATAATTAATGCTTTAATATTATGTCTCTTTCAAGTTCTCAATTCTTCCTAAAAGTGGAAATAGTTTTTTATAAGGCTACAAGTCTTTTAGGAAATAATTTTTTATAAGGCTACAAGTCTCTGTTGTAAAATAATATTTATGGGAAGACACCATTTCCATACAATATATATTATATTTCATTAACTATTTTTTCTCAATTATTATATATTATTTCATAGGGGACATTTCTAACCCTTTGCATATTATTTTTTTTTGTATACACTCTAAGCCTTTGAGTATATTTTTCTGAAGCAAATTTCTAATATCTATATAATTTTCATGTTATTATATTCATTTGTTTTCCAACTATATACGTTTCTGAATAATATTTTCTATATATATAGGTGTACTTTCATGCTTCTACTTTTTTTTTAATAAAAACCTTTTTCTCTACTTACTTAAACTAATACTTAATTTCAAAGAAAAACAGTTCTTACAATATGTATATTCTATTGATATATTCCCTTAACAATTAAATTTTCATAAATTTAAATATACTATATATGAATATGAGTAAGACACTATAAGAAAAATTTGTCTATACATAGAGTATTTAATGATACTTATTAGAACTTTTGGTCTAGTTGTTGTTATCTTACATGTATACAAATACACGCATATTTAGGTACACATACTTTTTTGTACTTATCTATTTCCCTTTTATACAAATTTTGTTTTGCTAACTAACGTCATGATATAAAATTTCTATCCTATGGTTTGTTGCTCTGTTTCACATACTATTTGATTTAATTCTCTTACATAATTTAGTGCAGACTCCCAAATAAAAACAATTATCAGTGCTTCTTTTTCTTTGGCTCAACCATACTATATCTACGACTGAAATCATAGACACTTTATTTCTTTTCAATATAAATAACTTATAAACAAAATCATAATAATTTTATTTTCTTTGCTATAACTGAAAATTCGCAAATAGAAACCCAATTGTTACTTTTTCTCTTTTGTTGAACATAAACTACAAATAAAAACATAAGTATATTTTTAGAAATCAAACATAGCAGGTAAGAATTCCGACTTGAAATCAATTATATGAGAAATTAATTTATGAGTAACTATCTCCTCTCGACCTTGATATTGCATCGAACCACTATCCCCTAGCATAATAAGTTTGCAAATTCTTTCTTGTCTTTTCTTTTACTTGCTTCTCTTTAGTCACTTTTGTTCTCTAAAAACGAGACAAAAATAAGCAAACAAAATGATTTTTATGAATTACCCATCTACCACTCTTTTGGTGGTTATGAACTAGCCTCACCTCATCAAAATATGCCAGATAGTTATCAACTCATTAACAAGCTTTCGTTTCCCACTCCTAAAGAAAACTCCATGTGCTTTAGGGAAATAATTAATTAGCCAATATCAAAATTCCTCATTAAATCTAATCATCTAGACTAAATGCATAGGAGTTATTCATGGGTAATAATTATCTAGCAATAATCTCACAACCTTTATCTCTTTGAGCCATATGTACTCGAAACTAATTTTCCATATTTCTTTATTTACAAATATAAAACGTCATAATTACATATTTGTAACCAATGATTATCAATAATAAATTACTAATAGTTAATTTTTTCAAATTTCTTTCATTCTAACACATTTATCAAGGAACACACATATACACTTTTAGTTACATAAAATATTAATTTAGAGGATAAGATATCTTCCCCTGCTTTAATTTGACATTGTCCCGGTGTCTGATCAATGCCCTTCTAGAATACATTACAGTTTATCAAAACAGAGAAGGATATGCTTATTTTAAAGCATCCTCTAACTCCCAAGTTTCCTCTTTTGGATTGAAATGTTTCCATATTTCCAATTGCCCTATGTCTCTATTCTTAAGAATGACTGCCCTCTAGTCTAGAATACACGTTAGTTGTGCTTGGAACTCTCTCGCTGGTTCCACCTATACAACATTCCAATAAATGATGTGAGTTGGATCATGTGCATACTTGTTTAGTAAAGACACATGAAAAAGATTGTGAATTTTTATGTTGGCAGGAAGGGCAAGTTGATAAGAAATAGGCCTAATTTTGGCTAAAACTTCAAAAGGTCCACAATATCTAGGTGAGAAATTAGCACAACTGCCAAGTCTAAGTTTCCTTCTCTTGGGTTTCACTTCCAAATACACATTATCTCTCACATTGGATTCTTTTGGAAGTCTTTTTAAGTCTGCATAACTCGTTTGGTTGTCTTTTGTTGTTTTTAAATTTTGTCTAACTTGTTTAACCACTTCTTCCTTATCATTTAAAATGTTTGGCGCCAATGCCAATTGATCTTTAGGATGGTCCTAACTCAAAGGCACTTTGAATTTTCTACCATATATTACTTCAAAGGGATTCATCTTTAAAGAATTTTTATATCCATTGTCATAAGCAAACTCAACCAGGTGAAGGTAATCTTACCACTTGGTTGGTTTGTCCATAACATACATTGTCAACATATCCTCTAAGATCTAATTAGTTCTTTCTTTTTTCCCATGTGTTTGAGGGTGATAAGTTGTACTAAAATTCATCTTTGTCCCCATTCATTCAAATAGTCCCTTCCAAAACTTTGAAGTCATTAAAGACTCGAAAATTGTTGCTACAACATGGGGGAAAACCACTTGGTTCGGACCTTGGTTGGAAACTCCTTTTCTATTTGATGTAGTGGCTCCAACTAGGGATAATGGGACCAGTTTCCCAAAAAGAGACTTTGATAGTGTTGATGGGGTGATATATGATGTAATCAAGGAATGATTAAGCTAAGTGTTATCTAATCTAAACTATTTGAACACATGCATATATCCTAATTTAAACAGTAGTAAACTATAACTATGCCTGGGAATAAAGTAAAGTATGTGATCTACAATAATGTCCTATAGAGATTGGTAATAAAGATCATTCAACTGAGATAAGAAGTCAAATATTTTAACAATAATCATTTTGGATAAATATTTAGCCAAAACGATTTTGAAAGATATATTGCATATAGAATCGTTCATATATTCAACAGAAAATTAAAGCCAACACCATACAAAAGTGCAATAATGCTAACCGAAATTCAAACTTTCATACATAAAACAATTTAAGAAAAGTTATTGCCTTATACATAAATAAAATAGAATCACAAGATAAAAGAACAATATATGACAAGTTCTTCTCATGTGTTTTAGAAATATTGAATCAATCCAACATCATCTAAGAGTGCAAAAGTGCAATTTCAGTAGAACATGCTAGACATTCAAAAGAAAATAGATCATGTTACATTCATTCTACCAGAATCTCCTCAAAGGTACAAAAGTGCATGTTTTGAATAATGTTTCTGATAAAATTTATGGACCCCTCTCTAAATGCATGAGAGGGGTTTAAATACTAAAACTATAGGTCCTAAAATAGATTATTACAAAAATAGTTGAGGAGGTTTAAACGACCTTCCTCATTTTATGCTAAACAAAACTAAAATAAAAATAAAACAAAGTGACTAACTCCTTTTCATTTTATCCTTAAGATCACAGATATCTATCATTGGTTTGAGTTGTGTCAGTTGGTCGATCACAGATTTCAACAGTCTAGTAAATATAGCGTTCGTCAGTGCTGACACCATTTTTTATGTGAAGGTAGTTAAGCATCACAAGGTCATCCACTAGCTATATGGTTTGACTAAGAATTTCCAATATGATTCTATTTTAGCTTTCTCATTTGTCTGATCACCTCGTCCCTTTCCTTTGTTGCTTGTCTCCAGTGCTGCTCTAGTTGATTGGCATTTGGAAGAAATCCTGGTATAGATTCTACAAAGAGGTTGGCACCATGTAGATTTTCATTAATGGCTACAATGATGTTGTTTGAAGCTACTTTTGTGACCATTGTTGCCCTTTCTACTTGCTTGAGCCAAGAATCCTAGTCTACATATATAATTTCTTTATGTGATTCCTCCAGTTTTGGAAAATCATTCTTTCTTCCATCTTCTGAACCTTGCCAAGAGATAAAGTCAGAAATCCTTTTATGGACTTCTTCGTACTCAAGTCTCATGTCCACAACTTTCCTTGTTAGCTTATTACTGATCTCACAATAAGGATCTATTTGTAAGATTTTATGGCACATAACTTCCTTTTGTTGCATTAGTTGGGCGTTAAGGTTGAGTTCTTCTTTTATGAAATGATCGATTTTCGAACTGTATTTATACTTCTCTGTCATAGCTTGAATCCGTACATCATTTTCTACTAGGCTAGCTTGATGTTGTATTTGCATCTGTTCAAACTCTTGCTGTAGTTTGGGAATTTGTAACTCTGCTTGTTGGTTAGATTTTTCTTGCTCTAATTATTTTTCCAGCAACAGGATCTTTTGTTCCTTTTCTCTTAGCAGTATTTGGACCTCTATTGCTTTAGCAATAGTTGCCTTACAATAGGCTCCCACAAATTTCAACTATCTCATAAGGTTCTCAGATGGGTCCATGGGAAAACCTTTCCAAACAATGTCCATTGGTTCGTTGTCGGGAGTCTACAACATCTAACTTTCTTTTCTTCCTCTACCTTTTGAAGAAATATTTATGGTTAGGGCTATAAAAACACATCTAATGGAGGAATTTCCTAAATTCTCAAAATAATTTCAAAAGCGGGGATGGCAGGAATGAGTTCTACATCCTGAGTGCCTACAGTTTTCTCCACTTTAATTTCTTGAGTTGATTTGTGTTGTGGAGTCTGTATCTCGGATGTCTATTCCTTTGTATGGAGCTTCTTATTAAAATTCTCCCATTATTTTTCTAAATCAACAACTGTGGGTTTCACTGATTGAGTGGAAGTAGAGGGAAGTTCAGCCTATTTCTTTGTCAAGGTTTGCTTGGCTGCTTTTTCTATGGTTCTAGTTGTGTCCCTTTTAGACTCTCTATTTTTATTGCCCCCATTTTGAGACTGTAATTGTGAGTGCTCTGACTCACGAGTAGACTTTTCCCAAGACTCTACTTCAAAATTTTATTTGGAATTTTCTCTAGATCTTTTGTTTATGTTTACATTGGGAGTTAGCTCCCTTATTGGTTCAATTTGTAGCAGGTGCAATGGGACCTGTAATAATCTCCTTTCCCTATATTCACGGAAGGCTTCAAGATCATCTGGGAAAAAAGTAATGATTGCATATGTGTCACTTTTGAAAACGTCTCTTTTTGTAGGAAGAGTTCATCGAAGGCATATTCCTCATGGGGAAATGGTTTCAATTTCACCATAGTAGTGAAATATTTAGTGGTGCAATTTGGGTCATAATGTCTTCCTGGGAATGTAGTAAACTTTAGATATTTCATAATCTCTGCTACCTTGCATGCATGTTCGAAATCGTTTAGTGAAAATGCACCACATTGCAATGGAAATGTAGGCCGAATGGACTTTTTTATGTTCCTTCAATCCTTTGCTCAGCCCACCTTCTCCTGTTATTTGGTAGGCTATATCCCTAGCCATTAACTTATTGGGGACATAGTATGGGAGGACATACTTGAAGCAATGCTTCTGAATACTCTGATATATGTAAATGTCTCCTCTCTAAAACATCTGGCTATAGGTAGGATATCTACTTCATCTTCTCTAGAAAATCTAGGGGCATTCTTGTTGTAAACTTGTTTATGAATAGGGAACATAAATCCTTGATAAATTTTGTAAAAATGGGGGTGAAACTGAGATTCCCACATACTTTTATGATATATAGGGGTAGGAAACGGGTCTTGGACAATCCACTTCCATCCCATGATAGGAAATTTGGAACCAAAACAGATAGCATCCATTATATAGCCACTCATGAAAAATGGAGGGTAAACCCTAGAAGAGATACTCCTCTTTCTCCTATACTCCATTATGGATCTCGCCAAATTATTAGACAAATTTTGGGCCCAATTCATTATTTTTGCATTTACGGCTTCATCTATTAATGGTAGTCATTCTGGGGAATATTTAGTACTATCAGGCTTGCTGAACATTCTACATAACATGGCTACTACTAAACTATGAGGGGGAGAGAGAGATGTTGTAGAATACATACCTGACTTATCTTTTTTGATCTTTCCTTCTTTTTCAGTCCAGGTTTGAGTGACATCTGTTGGGTCCTCATTCTCCTTAGCAAATTTCTTGAGGAACTATTTATTGTAGAGATTTTGTGGCTCTGGTAGATTGTACATAAGCTGCAGAATGTCTAGTGAAAAGGATCCCATAACCTCCTACCTGTTATTCTTGAATTCTTTGTCTGAGACGTCCACCTAATCAATTATCCACTTAACTATATCTGTATATGGAATTATCTTCGGCCTTGCAGCTATATGGTACATAAATGAGCAGAATGTCTCAAAGAAGGAGGCGTCGGAGGAAATATGACCATCGGCTATGGCCTTTGTTACCAAAGGTCTTGGTTTCTCTTCTTCTAATAAATCGTACATGGCCTCCCATGTTGAGGTTCCTCCGTCTTTGCTACATGTAGTGTCAGAGAACAGAGAGATCATTTCCAATTTTCAGACATGACTACCTTTCCCTTGTTTTCCATTGCTCCTAACAACTCTTGCTCTGGATTGTTCCTGAAAATGGAGTGAAGAAAAAGCTATTGAATAGACACAAGTAAAATGAACATAAGAATGAAAGATACAGATGACTTTGAAAATGTGACAAGAAAGGAGTTTTTATTAAATGCAAGTAAGAAGGTACTGTATCATGTTGAACAACTTTTCAAACGTAAATTCCATTAACCTGTAATAAATGCCCACTAATGGTTCCTTATCCCTAACTTTATTTCTCATTAATGTTTTGCATCGTAAGTCTAGAAAGAAACTTATTAGGGTGGCGAGCATTTTTATTTGTGATAAATCGTATTATCACATTTCGTGTGTGCACTTTCTTTCATATTTCTTTGGTTTATGTGAAGTGTGATATGTGGGGCATTATTTATTAGTTTTCAAAGCATAACTTATTTTGTAGGGTTTTCTTTGTAAATCCTTTTTTCGTTGCGCAACAGACTTGAGTTTTTTTATAACATAGTTGGCAATCAGGTCCGGGGTCCCATTGCATTTCGCAATATCACAGGGTTGATAAGTTTTTAGATCTTTCTTAAGGGTTTCCAATGCGATGTGATAAGGGTGAACATGTCATCGCAATATCACATATCACATGGTTAAAGATACATTGTGAGGGTGCGTTCTTTACAAGTGGCGATATGCAATGTAGGCCTTACTTTAATAATAAACATTTTAGGACTTAGTTCAAATGAAAAGTCTAATAGTTTCAAGGTTAAGCACGGTAATCCCTTTTGATCACTTTTTTTTCATGGGTTTTGGTCATTAATAGGGGTTTTGACATGCTTGATCATGCGATATGTGAAAAGGCAAGAATTTCTAGTTTTTCAAAGGGTTTAATCTTTGATATCTTTCTTTATTCCAAAAAATAACAAGAAAATGCCTAAATGTTAAATTTATTTTTGGGTGGGGATTTTTAAGGGTCCCCATTTATTAATATAATATTAGCTATTATGTTAACAAATGGGGGGGTTTTTTAATAGCACAATAATTGGTAATTCTCTAGAAGAACCAGTTATCTCCGATAGTTTTTTGAAATTTCTAAAAAACTTCCAAAATAAAAGTAGTTTAGAAAAATAAAAATACATGAAAGATAAGATAAGTAACACTACTAGAAATCATAAAAACAACATCTACCTAATTATCATTCTTTTGATCATTCTTTTCAATATGAAGGTTTCTTTGTCTACATCAGTCATTACTTGGTTTTAAAGATAAAAATAGGGGGATTCTCACAAATAAGCTTTTAGGTGTACTCAGTTTTCATAGGTAGAGACTCTGCTGCCAACAGGCGTCTATAGCCTTGAATGGGTTACCTTTTAACCAACAATGGTTCAGTATCCCATCTAGATAAAAATGCAATCCTTAATGATAAATTCAAATTTATATACTTGTTTTTCTAAACAATTATCTTTTCTTTAAAGTTTTTATTTTACTCCTTAAAGGCCATTGTCTTGGTTTGGTGACCAAAATTGACAATGTCATTCATTGTTTGTAACTTGGTTGAACAAGTTGGCTTCTTATGAGACCCCTTATCTTTTGATTGATGGAATCTCAAGCCATTACCTTGTTTTGATATGCAGTATTGGTAATGTCATCTAGTTATTTGCCAATGATCATGGTAAGCCGGCTCTTGATGAGACCTCTTATCCTTTAAGTTTAAGCATATTTTAGAATTAAAATTTGAGCATGAAATCTTACTAGATGGGGAGAATCATTGACTCCTTCAGAGTTTCTAGATGACAATTGTAGAGTTGAAGATGCTTTTCTATAGAGAGACTTTGCTTTGTTGAAGATACTTTTCTTGACTGATGGTAGAGCAAAGGTTTCTTTATAAAGTTGAGGTTTAGCAAAAGAAAAATAATTTTGGTAGAGAACAAGAAATTTCAGAGCAATAAAACTTAGCCCATGTCTCAAACATGAAAGTCATCTTCTTAACCATCTCTACATATATAAGCAAAAAGTCAAAATATAAAAGAGCCTATTATTTGTAAAGCCAAAAGCAAATGCTACTCAACTTTTATTTTTTCTAAAAAGTAAAGTCAATAATATACAAGGAATAGGAGAGGTGATCTTCTATGAAAAATATTTCTTAAGGCTCTACCCATTAATAGGTAGAGATTCTCTCTTGCCTGATAAATCTTGTAATAAAAAGGTTGATGTGCCTATATGTTCCACAATCTGAAATGGGCCAAGCCACATTTGTTGGAACTTGCTATGCTTACCTTTTTCCTCATGTGATCTATCCCATTTAAATACTAGGTCTCCAAGCTAAAAGGATTTTGTACTTACATAATTTGCATCAAAGGAAGCTTTGACTGACTGTTGATGATGTGTGTATGTAATTTTGGCGTTTTCCCTTTCTTCTTCGAGCTTAAGGATTTGTAATTGTCACACTTGCATAGAAGAGGAAGGAGTTTCTTCAATAAATCAAACTAGGGCTAGTGAGGGAATAGCTACATTTGTTGGGAGGAAAGCTTCTTTCCCATTGACCAAATTAAAAGGATAAGTACCTATGGAGGCTTTTGGTGTTATTCGATTTGTCCATAGAGAAAATATTAAAGACTTATGCCAGTTTTTCTGACATTGATCAACAGTTCATTTAATATTTTAATAATCCTTATGAGATTTTTGTTTGTAGATTCGTTTAAGCCATTTCCTTGAGGATAATAGTTAGTAGAGTATTTAAGTTTAAAACCTATTTTAAGAGAAAAATTTGTCATAACATTGCCTGAAAAATAAGATGCGTTATCAAACATAAGGGAAAATGGAAGACCAAATATGGTAATAATAAATTGATTGATGAATTCAATAATGTTTTCAAAATTGGCTACCTTAAGCAGAATTTCTTCCACCCATTTTGTGAAGTAACCGATTGATGTTAGAATGTATCTATGCTGCTTAGGGTAGTGAGGAATGATCTCACCTGTTATGTCCAGTCCCAATTGTTCAAATGGATGTTAAATGTTGACTGGTTGCAATAGTAATGCGGGTTCCTCTGTCTACTATCAACTATTTGAAAAACTTTGCATTTCCTTACATAACTGTGTGGATCCTTAAATAAGGTTGGCCAATAGTAGCCAGCATGCAAGAATTTATATGGAGTTGTATCCCCTCCAAAATCTCCGCCAACTGGTCCATCATGGAGTTCTTGCAAAATCTTTTCTGCCTAAAATTTTTCAAGACATTTAAGCAAAACAGGATCATACTTTATTCTAAATAACTCATTATTGATGATTTGGTATTGTCTAGCTTTTAGCCTCAAATCCATTTTTCTTTGGTAACTTAGTTGTGGAGGGGTATACCCATTTCTTAAATAAAAGATGATATCAACATATTTAGATTCAGTGTCATTAAGTCTTACCTCATATACTTGTATATCGTTACCTGAATCTTGTACTGCTGATAAGTTGGATGCTCCTGCTAACATTCTGCAAAAACATTGACCTTTTACAATTTTGGCTGGTCTGATTTCAATGTCATATTCTTGCAGTGTCATTACCCAATTTTTCCTCTTCTCACCTACATCCCTTTGTGTTAATAGATTTCTCACTGCTAAGAATGGTACTACTACCTTTGTGTGGGTTTTGAGGAGTAAGGGTCTGAAATGCTTTATGGATTTGAAAACAACAAAGTCTTGTTTCTCAATATCTAAATAGTTCAATTTAGCCCCTTGTAAATTGGAGCTAAAGAAAGAATTGGTGCTTCAGCTTTATCATCATTGACCTGTGTTAATATAACTGCATATGATTTATCGGAAGAAAATGTATACAAAATGAAATGATTAGAAAATTTTGGAGTTGCTAAAGAGGAAGCATTTATGATTGTTTGTTTAATCAAATCAAAGGCTTCATGCTCTGTGTGTCCCCATTCAAAAAAATAATTATTCTTAATCATGGATTGAAGATGTAAAACAATTCGTGAAAAGTCAGGGAAAAATATTTTGACAAAATTTATCTAACCTAGGTAAGATTACATAGAATTTTTGTTATGAGGTAAAGGAATTTTAGAAATTTCTCTTATTCTATCAAGGTCAATGTGAATCCCTTCTTTGGATACAATCAATTCAAGGATTTTTCCTTCACTTAACGCAAAGAAATATTTCTTGGGATTAAGAAAAATTTTGTACCTCTAACAACGCTCAAAGATTTGTTTTAACTCTATTAGATGATTTCTACACTTTTTGGAGTATACAGTTATATCATCTAAATATATTACCACTGATTTGTTTACCAAACCTTTGAAAGCTATGTCCATGGCTCTTCGAAATGTTGCACCAGCATTAGTTAATCCAAATGGCATCTTTTGATAGGCATAGGTGCCCCATTTGGTTCTAAATGTAGTCTTTAGCTGGTCATTTGGATGTACTAGAATCTGATTATAACATGAAAATCTATCTAGGAAAGACATTAGTTCTGAACCCGCAACTGATTGCAATATCTGTTCCATAGAAGGCAACAGAAATTTGTCCTTTTGAAAAGCTTTGCTGATATTTTGGAAGTCTATACATATTCGAATATCACCATTATTTTTCCTGACTAGGACAAGGTTGGAGACCCACTTGAAATTTCTGACTGGGAAAATAATCTTGACTTTCAATAGTTCATTCAATTCAAATTTAATCTGATTTTCTAAATTGGGATGAAACTTTCTGAATTTCTATTGCACAGGTTTTTCATCAGATGTCATGGGGATGGTATGTTGAATTATAGAAGTGTTTTATGTTTTAAGATCTTCATAGTTCCAAGCAAAAAAATTCTCTTATTTCTTCAACAGATGTATGAAGGCTATTATTTAATCTGATGAAAGACCAAGACCTAGATTGATATTTTGAGGTTTAAGTTCAGTTCCAAGATTAACTAATTCAAACCTCAAATTTAAACTCTGAATTTTTGAGTTGGTCAGTATTTTGAATTTGTCCTTAAGGTCATATAACTCTCCAGCTTAACAACAATGTTAGGTATAGAATTCATTGTTGCTTCTTCCTTATGTTGGTCTTCATGTTGATCTTCATCAATTATCTAGTTATCATAAGAACCTTCTGATGTCAAAAAGGTTATGATATTTGGATCGTTATTAAAGACTCGCCAATTGGTGACATTGTCAGGAATAGAAGGCCTAAAAATGAATTCAATAGAAAAGTGATGAGGACTGTAATCTCCTGGTGGAATTAGCTTGGAGGCCACATTAGCCAAAATATTGGCACTTGCATTTTCGAGTCTTGGGATAGGGGAAATATTAAACATTGTAAAGTGAGAAGTAGGGTCTTGGACTAACAATCGATAATGTTTCAAATGTCTATAAAAACAATGTATAGTATTTCTTACCTATTTTATCACATTTTCTGAATCCCCAAACACTTGAAGGTGTTTGATATTAAGGTCGATGGCTTTATACAGGCCTTGAACCAATGCTTCATATTCAACAGTGTTGTTTGTGCAATCAAATTCAAATCTGCATGCTAACATAGTTTTTTCTCCTTCTAGGCTAACTAATATGCATCATGCTCCTGCTCCATCGTTGGATTTAGATCCGTCAAAAAGTAATTTCCAAAATAAAGAGCTAACTACAGGTTTATCTACAGAATTTATACACTTAGAAGTATTTGTTTTAGAAAAGTTTTCAACTTGTAATACAACAAAATTTTCCAAGAAAGGTGAAGTATTTGCATTGAAATTTCCAAGAAATGATTCGACTGAGTAGTTTCCGATAATATTGCTGCTATATGTGTCTGGTTTGTTCTCTCCTTCTAATTCTGTAACAATATACTTTTGATGTTTTTCATGATCAACCCTTATTTGATTTGGCTTGCCATTATAGGGAAGCCACATGTGAGACCAATTAGTCACAAAATAACCATGGAGCTTCTCTAACTAGTCTCTACTAAGTATTAAACCATACAACTCGGGAATATTAGCTACAAGAATGTCAATGAATTGACATACTTTAGGATTCGATGAAATTCTAATGGTAACTTGATTAAGCTCCCCTATAACTTCGAATTGGGATCGGTCTAACTGCATAATGCGCACAATGAATTTTGAGGCTGAACATTTAATTTCGCACAAACTTTTCTTGGTAAAATATTAGATGAAGCTCCAAAGTCAACTAAATAGTTGTGTAGATTTTTGTTGAAAAGTTCAAAAGTCAAAAGAAATGGAGTATGGGATTTAGATCTTCCTCCGATTAGAGCAATATCGATAGGATCGATTCTGTCTAGTGAATTACTAGGGGGGCTCCCCATTTCTTGGGTAGATTGTGAGACTATAGCAGTAGGAAGAGGCGAAGTAGGGACTGCTTTGAGTTCTTTGAGCAGAAACTTATGTTGATGTTTCAACTTGCTAAGTTCATGAAAGGTAATTTTTTCCATAGTCTTTTTCATATCGTCCACAATGTTGTATTCCATTTCATCAGATATTATGAGGGTCTTAGATGGAGGTGAAGAATCTAATTGAAGATGAGTGGTTTGGGTAGATTTGGATTGAGACTTCTTACCTGTTGTTTTTTCCTTGGGAGCCGAAGTTGATGCCTTCTGCTTTAGATTTGTTTTAGGTGAATTAACAAGTTTTCTACTCTGCGTCGCTACAGGTAGTGTTTCTTGTGTATCTTCATTAGGAAGGATAAAGTCCCATATTCCTTGTAATTTGACCACTTCTTCATCATCTATTTGTTCTTCAGTTGTTGAGACTTCATCATCCTCCATATCTGATTCAACATTTGATATAGTGCTTGGAGGCTTCGGATGAGTGGAGGGATTCCTTTTATATGGTTTGAAATATTTCTTGGAGGAAGTCTCTACTACTTGTTTCTTGATATCAACCATTTCATTAGACATGGTTTTGAGGAATTTTTGTAGACCTTCAAGATCAAAAGGATATTTAGGTGCTTTTTTCTTGGATTCATCATTAAAATTCACTTTCTTGGATTTTCATTCTTCTAAAGCATTTTTCTTATCTAAGTCCAGTTTTTCTACAGTTATTTCTTCTTTCATGCTTTCTGCCAAAGTTGGTTTGGGAGCTCTATCGATGAAAATAATTTTTTTTAGTGGGAGGGCAAAAATTTACCATTCATTTTGGAATTCATCGTTGGGCTTGGATGTCATTGGTATTTTATTCAATAACATGTTGAAACAAGAATTGAAGTCTTTGATTGGTTCTTTATGTTCATTTTTCAAACTGGAGAGATTGTTAAGAAGGGTAGTCGTGGATCTATCATCTCCAAAGTTGGTTAGGAACTTCTCTTGAAAGGCATACCAACTATTAATAGAACCTCATGGTAATGTAAAGTACCATGATCCTGTTGATCCTTGTAAGGTATAAGGGAATAATCTTACAACTGCATCTTCTTCTACTACTTCATTTAGGTTATTGAACAACATAAAATTATTTATGTGTTCCTTAACTTGTAGGGCATTATCAAGATTGAACTTTGGTAGCCACTTTTCGGGATGGGCTTGAGATTGGTGTAAAGGCCCTATTGTGCATACGGCTCTTAGATTTGTCCATGGCCTTGGGTGGTTTTGAGCCATCGTTGGTATCTGTGTAGAGGAATATGTTCTAGTGGTTGAAGGTGATTGGGTAGAGGAGGCGTGTGCTCCAGTACCTATGTAAATCATGATTTGGAGTTGTGAGGTGGGTGATTAACCTTATGATGAGATGGATGAAATGAATGAGGATGATTGAGGTGATTATGGGAGAAACTCACTATTGGATTCAAATGGTGTCTTCTTAGCCCTCTTACAACTTGGTAGAGGGAGTTCGAATGGAGGGATCCCAAACTTTTCACTCTGTGCTTTAATCAATCTTTGAGATGAGGGAAACTAAAAAGTAACACTATCTTGGGATAAGTCAGATTATTCTTTTGATATGGAAATCCCCTGTAACTTATGACTCAAATATTGGACTTCAGGGGTTTCTATATATGAATAATGATTTGTCTTCTGTAGAATTTCAATAGTGGGTTTTAAGGGTGTCTTTACAACTTCTCGTTTAGGATTCAGAGATTTGGAATGCGATCGAGAAGTTGGAGGTGAGGGTGAGGGAATTTTACTCTTAGAATGGCCTGTTGGTTTGAATTTAATTTCCATTCATAGTTAGGCCCTCCTTCTAGCACCAAAATGTTGAAGCCTCGAAAATCATTTCTATAACATGGAGGAAAACCACCTAGTCTGGACCTTGGTTGGCAGCTCTTTTTGCATTGGTGTAGTGCCTATGATTGGGGATAATGGGACCAATTTCCCAAAAATATATTTTGATAGTGTTGATGGGGTGATATATGATGTAATGGGGGAATTATTAACGTAAGTGTAATCTAATCTAAACTATTTGAACACATGCATATATCCTAGTTTAAACACTAGTAAACTATAACTATGCCTGAGAATAAAGTAAAGTGTGTGATCTATAATAATGTCATATAGAAATTGGTAATAAATATCATTCAATTGCAATAAGAAGTGAAATCGTTTAACAATAATCATTTTGGATAAATAGTTAGCCAAAACAATTGGGAAAGATATATCGCATATAGAATCGTTCATATATTCAGTAGAAAATTAAAGCCAACGCCATACAAAAGTGCAATAATACTAACCGAAATTCAAACTTTCATACATAAAACAATTGAAGAAAATTTATTTCTTGATACATAAATAAAACAGAATCACAATATAAAAGTACCATATATGATAAGTTCTGCGCATGTGTTTCAACAATATCAACCTAATTCAAATCAGTCCGACATCATCTAAGAGTGAAAAAGTGCAATTTCAGTAGAACATGCCAAATATTCAAAAGAAAATAGATCATGTTCCATTCATTCCACCAAAACCTCCTCAAAGTTATAGAAGTGCATGTTTTGAAGAATGTTTCTGATAAAATTTATGGACCCCTCTCTAAATGCATGAGAGGGGTTTAAATACTAAAACTATAGGTCCTAAAATAGATTATTATGAAAATAGCTAAGGAGGTTTAAACAACCTTCCTCAGATTATGCTAAATAAAACTAAAATAAAAAATAAATAAATAAAGTGACTAACTCCTTTGCATTTTATCCTTAAGATCGCAAATATCTGTCATTGGATTGAGCTATGTCGGTTGGCTGATCGTAGATTTCAATTGTCCAGTAAATATAACATTCGTCAGTGTTGGCACCATTTTTTGTGTGGAGGTAGTTAAGCATCACAAGGCCATCCATTGGCTGTATGCTTTGACTAAGAATTGCCAATATGCTTCCCAATTCAGCTTACTTGTTTGTCTGATCACCTCCTCCCTTTCCTTTGCTGCTTGTCTCCATTGCTGCTTTAGCTGATTCGCATTTGGAAGAAATTCTGGTATAGATTCTACAACTAGGTTAGAGCCATGTAGATTTTCGTTAATGGCTTCAATGATGTTGTTTGTTGCTGCTATAGTGACTGTTGTTGCCATTTCTTCTTGCTTGAGCCAAGAATCCCAAGCTGCAAATAAAATTTCTTTATGCGATTCCTCCAATTTTGGAAAATCATACTTTCTCCCATCTTCTGATTCTTTCCAGGTGATAAGGTTAGAAATCCTTTATGGACTTCATCATACTTAAGTCTCATGTCGACGACTTGGCTTGTCAACTCATCACTTATCTCACAATAAGGATTTATTCGCAAGATTTTCTGGCACAAAACTTCCTTTTGTTGCATTAGTTGGGCGTTAAGACTGAGTGCTTCTTTTATGAATTGATCGATTTGCAAACTATATTTATACTATTGGAAATAATACTAAGAGGGGGTTGAATCAATATTATCCGATCAAAAAGTTTTCTTTTCTCATACAGATTTATATATGCTACTTTTGTGAAGTGAACATGCAACTATGATTAGAGAAACCAAGGTACACCCAAAAAAAATGTGATTTAAACAATTTATCATGTGTTTATCTTTAACTCGTTCATCAATAACTTATCAAACAAAGCAGTAAAAATAGAATAAACCATCACAGATAAGCAACACACATGAACACCAAGATTTAAGTGGAAACCCAATGTGGGTGAAAACCACCTACTATTGTCATATCTGTCTTCTTTTAATAATAAGAAAATATGTTTACAATCTTGTACTAGTGAAGACGCATACCAGTACATATGCACCCACCTGTAGAAGGCTACAACCTTCTCTTGTTTTCCATCTTCTATTGGTAGGGAGTTGCAACCCCCTAGCTCTTGTACTAGCCAATGTGATTAGTAGAATGTAGGCATTGGCCTACAGAAGGCTACAACCTTCTCTCTTCCTCCAGGGACCACATTTCATAACTTTTTAGAATGGATGCTCTTGGTACACAACAATACACATGAAGGTCTAATTTCATGAAATTTTCATACTAGACCCATCATACTTTGAAACTTAATTTGCATCAACCAACATTTATTTAATCTGAACAATCAAATCATTGCCACTAGAATACTATATTGAAACCAGAAACCTACATCATCATTCAGAACTAGCTGTAATCTAAAAAATCATGCATCAGAATGTACACGCTAATTTACTGAAACCAACTTGTATGTATACGCTACTTCTTCTAATCAAACCTGTATCAACCTTCAAAAATACTGAAACATTATACTTCTGAATCAATTTTGTACCAACCAGCAATATATTGGCCATTTACTATCTATCTGCATCGATTTACATAGGCAGCAATAGAAATCACCCTTCTCACTTATACAATCAATCAATCGGATACCAAACTCCTTATGCATTATGTTTTACATTCAGATCTAAGAAGACTTCATTGATAGACAGTAGTAAAGCAACAAAATTGATTAGATAGATCAGTCGGGTCTAAAGAAAAAGTATTTTCTTTTGTATACGCTACTTGGAAGAATATAACCTACATGTACACGTGCTTTTACTGAAACGAACCGATGTACATATCTGTAAATATTGGCTCATAACTTTGCTGCAATTCCAGACTTTAGAAAAACCCAGATCATGACATTTAAAGAACAAAACGGGTGTACATAATCAAATCTAGCCAACTAGTATCATATCATTCAATGATAATTCATTTCAGGTCTCATGATCCTGATCCAACATTGAATTCAAGGTGCACATAAATATTTCAGATCAAATCACCAAAATAGCCCCTGCAACATAAAATATACTTCAGATAGAAGCATTCCTTAGAAACCCATTCATTTGCACACTATGGCCTAATGATCTTCTCCTTCTTATATAGTTTTAGGCCTTTCTCAACACCTCAGACCAAAACCACTTAGGACCAATAGCTTGGATCAAATACCTCGAACCAATACCTTAGACCAAATATCTCGGACCAAATACCTTGGACCAAAAACTTGATTTTCCAACTTGTACGCGCTTTTCCTCTTGTGAGAGTGTGTGTATACATATATTCTCTTTTTGTTTTGTGTACCAGCATGTATACCCCATTTTGACTAAGTGGACCTACGTATACTTCTTAAACTTATTCACGTCAACCTTTTCCTTCACCTTCTTTATTTTGATCCGTAGACCTTAGTTCCATCTTCCTGTTCTTCTGTATCACTGGCCTGTTACCTCTGAATATTCTTGTTTTACTGTGAGTTTCCTTTTATCAAACTTGAATTGACTTGTAAGTGAGTTGCCATCAAGGGCAACACTTGTATCACAATGCCAACAATCTCCCCTTTTGGACTTGATGGCAACCATGATGGTGTTGATTACTACAAGCTGTAGAAACTATTAGAGTTAACATGAAACACCAAAATACTCTCCCCCTTTGACATCAAGGGCAAAGGCTGGACCTAGTAGCTTTCCTCCTTTGATATACATTATGTTGTCCATACTTCCCCTGAATACATGATGATTCTGCAGAGATATGATTCAAAGGAATAACATGACTCTACAACTCAACTACCTGAGTATGACCTTCTTATGACCAATGACTCATACATACATAAATAACCCAACCAAGTGGGGATACACCACATTTAACTCATCCACCCTACCAATTGGGGATATACAAATTGTTTATACTTGACAGAAATACAACAAATATTACATCATCCATCCCATGCAAGTGGGGATACAAATTACACCATTTGTCCTGTTAGGGCTCCAGGAAACTCTCCTAGGTTGTAGCTCAGAGATTCTTGGTATCATATAATTTTCAATATGGTTCTAGGAACTTATTGGGATGGGTGATGGTTTGGTTCAAGCCAGATAACCACTTCTACTCTATTTTCACTCTAGACATGCATGAACACCCTCAGACTACAAATCTTTAGACCACCAATTCTCAACAATTTTGGATTTAGGTGAATAGACGAAGAATACTAAGCACACCAGTAGATGCATACAGAATGTGATGGATGGCTACAACTAGTAAAGACACTTGCATATCTAATCTATCAATGTAGAGATAAGATGACAGTTATATTGCACTAGATACAGAAGAAACCTAAGAGACCTACACACCAATACACTCAATTTCCCAATCTAGAGATAAGATGACAATTATCTTGCATTAGACATAGAAGAAATCATGAATACAACACTTCAGGCACAAGCTTAGAACAGAGGAGAAATGGGCATTGAACAATTAACAACAAAAGAATCTTGCATTGCTAAAAATGAAGATGAGACGCTGCAAGTTACAAAATATCTACAGTCTCTAGAAGTTGAACCGAAACACAATTTCCAACCCTAATTACATATTTCTTCTGGCTATTTATAATCTATCATTACAATGGCTCTTAGCCAATTAGAGATGGAAGGGTCTTAATTGACCACCAACTACCATTAACTGTTTAATAATGTCTTTGAATGTAGTTTCTTTCTCCACTACGAAAACCTGATTCAGTCTGGTACCGTGTTGTCCTTCAGGTAGTTGGATTGTTCATGAAAGTGGAGTTCCATGACTGTTTAATTCGTTTGTTGAGTCATTCTGTGTCCTTTTCTCCTCCGGCCATGCTCTTCTTTTAATTCAGTTTCATGTTTGAACTATCGCTAGACTGACAGATTCGGCCATCTTCCTCTTCGAGTAATAGATAGGATATGGGGTATGGAGTGCATGGGCAGATGAACGGTCGTGAATGATCATGAATGGTGGCCATCGGATCAAGGGAGATGTGTGGAGGAGATCGTTTTTTGGAGGCTAGCGGTCATGGTGGGAGTAGAACATGTCTAGGCCATTAGATCTTCAGGCGAGCAGATTGGACAGTTATCTGGTGGCAGAGATGTGCGGGCGATAATGTGCAAGGTGGTTTGATTTGAGTGGTAATGGTTTCTATTGCGTAGGAATCAGGCAGTAAGCGGTAAGTGTCATAACTCACCCAATGCCATTCACGGGATGACACAAAGCGACGGGGAAAAAAGAAAAACCACCCACATTGGGTGGGTACTTCTCGCACTTGTTATCCGCACGATATGGGTGTTGACCATTAGATCTAGTGGGGGTGATTTAATGACAAAGGAGTGTCAGACATGTTGGTGTATCAGATGGGACATGGACCATTGGATTGGCAGGGAAAGATCAATAGCGAAGATGCAGTGAAGGTACTAGATGTCTTTGGGAAATGTGCTATAAGCACGTAAGGCATATGAGTGAGGTTTTATGAGGATTTTGGCTATTGTGCTTGGGGCTAAGGCCAAAGAGGATTTTGTCAGGCTATGAAGGTTAAGTTAGGAAAGAGAAAGGGTAAAGTGTGAGCGGGGGTAAGGGAAGAAGATGAATAATGGCCGATGTGGGACCCCTTTAAGAACAATGAAGCAGACCAAGCCTTTCCTTCATCCTTCAAAAGTTAGCACTGCATCTCAGGGCTAACACTGGCTCCTTCTGGGGATGAAATCCTCCTTGTGAGGTTTCAAGAACTGTAGACCACTACCTTTTACATATGAAACAAGATCAGAAATATTTCCTAATATTCCATTAGGCATGGAGTCTAATGAGCGTATGGAAATAAAAAATTTGAATACAACATATTTACAATACCAAGGCTTGAAAACCTTAGCTAAAATAAAGTTTGAAGAACAACCCATTGAAGGGGCCATCAAAAATATATCCTTCCTTTGATGCATTCCTTCTGAGAAAATAGTCACCATACTGAAAATTGACCCTTTTTTCCTTTTTATGAAAGGTTTCTTTCTCTTGGCCAATGTGCATATCAGCCAATCCATCAAAGACTTGCATAAGGCTATTGATTTGGTCACCTACTTCAAAAGCTTTAAAAAATTTGATATTACCAGGTAGGGATGGTCTATATTTCACCTCATCCCTGTATACATTCAACCTTGGATGTTTTTCTTGGAAGGTTTTGTACACCTGTTGAATAATAAGGTCTTATTTATACTCTACTGTGTCATTTGTGACCTAAGAAGTTAATAAAAAAGGTGGATCAATGCATTCTTGTGTGGGGGACACAAGGACTCCACCTGTTCCTCCAGTTTCCTTAGAGCAAACCCCATCAAAGAACATGTCCCAAAACTGTGGCCTTCTTCCTCTGTGATCTAGCAAACAAGTTTTTTAAGCTACGTAGAGGCCAACTAATAAGGCTTGGTAATGTCAAGACAGAGCTTATCCATGACAGCCATGGGCATTGGATTATGGCTAGCTCCAGTGTCCAGAAGACAATTATGAAGGATTTCATCATGAATAGACAGAGAAACATAGAATCATGGGTAGTTGTCTTCACAATCTTCAATGATTGGGCTGAGAATAATAGTTGGTTGGTCATATTGCAGATTTACATAGTCAGTAGAGGCTTGGATTGCTTTAGGCTCAATATCCTCAAGGATGGATGCTTTGAAGGACTCATTCTTCACTAGTTCAATTAGAGGCATAGATATTCTTGGCTTCTGAATTTCTGATTGAAAACTGAAAGAAAAAGGGAACTTGTTAAGGCCTCTTACCTCTATGGCTGGAGCTTTGAGGATGATAGGATCAACTACTGGTTACTTCTGCTTATTGGCTTGATGTTCTACAAGGAACAACAACTTTATGAACAAGAGTTTCTTTGACATTATTCATCATGAACTTAGATTAAATTGTTGTTGATCTACCATTTGTAGAACAACTGCACCACCCATTCTTGGTTGATCTGGTCATTGAATAACAACTTATCATAGGTAGCTTTGGTTAAAAAATTGGTGCTGCCTTTTTCTTCCATACAATGGATCTCATCATCATCCTCAAACTGCTCTTCTTCCATGACTACATTTTGAAACGGGGTCTTCACCCTTTGTTATTCATTGGCATCTTTGTTTCTTTGCAAAATCTGTAACTGCTCATTTGCTCTTCTATATGGATTTGGATTTGGAAGAGAACGGGTATTAGGAACCCTTACTTTCCCATAATGTTGCTCAACCTTTAATTTGGAAACTTCAGAGGCTAATGACTCTATCATCTTGGCCATTTTATCGATCTTTGGATCTAAAGATGATGAGGGATCACCCCTCTGTCTTCTTCTATCAATGTTACCTTTGAGCATTTCTATAGCCATGATGTTTGATTCTATCTCCAAGGCTGCATCTTGCATATCAGCCAAAGAAGCACAGCTTCTCTCCCTCAATAGTAAACATAAATAAGAATCGAAGACATTAGCATAGTGAGCTTGGCAGAGGTGCAGGTAGGTTTCACTTCAGCTGGTATCCTATTGTACATGTGGTTAAATCTCTTATTGAAATCAAAATGCAACTCACCATTCTCCCTTTTTAGGTTGCCAAACTCGGTATGATAATAGAGAAAATATTTCTTATCACCCCAATGCTTTAGGAATACATCATCCAGGGCCTCAATATTAGTGATAGAACTAGGGGTCAATTCTTTGAACCATTTCCTAGCCTCTCCATCTAGGCTTTGGAAAAATACTCTCACCCACACATTATCTTCATTGATGTCTAGATTATCAACATAGCTATAAAAATACTCAAGATGTTCTTCAGCTGTAACCCCTTTAGTCCCAGTGAACTTAGGCATGTATTCCTAATATTCTCTAGTAGGCATCGCATTCAAAGGAGTGGGAAATACCAAGGGCCCATACCTAGTAGCTATGATTCTTTCCATTTTGGTGAGTTCCTATGGACCTGCCATGGTTGTGGTGGATTGAAGAGTACTGGTAGTTTGGATGATAGAATGTTGAGGGGTGACTGACAGGACTAAAGGAATATGATGGACTGGAGGGGAGGTTTCCTTTGGGATGGAATCCAAAGGAGTACCTAAAGAATAAGGAGCTTTATGAATCTCTAAAAAAATTTCTTCACTGCTAGTGCTAGAGCCTATATTCTCAACATGTATGTGCTCTGTTACAAGCCTTTATTGTAGAGATGCATAATATTGTTTAGTTTTACCTGATCCTGATGCTCCTTTTTGTGATATCTTTCTTCATTTGATGATCTTTTTAGGGTCAGGTATTGAGTCAGCTGGTGATTTCTGAGGATTTCTTCGAGTATGCCTCACAAACTGAGCCAAAACTATGATGTGGAGTCACCAAGAGGTTCAGTCTCTAGTAGAGTCGCCAGATAGATGATTACAACCAAAAATGTGTCCAGACTTTGTCTATCATCAAAGATGGATCTGTGTCATTTTCCTAGGGAAGCTGGGATTCAATCTCCTCTCAACGGAAATGGTGCCAATTATGTTAGGGCTCCAAGAAACTCTCCTAGGTTGTAGCTTGAAGATTCCGGGTAGCATATAATTTTCAATATGGTTCTAGGAACTTATTCGGATGGGTGATGGTTTGGTTCAAGCCAGATAACCACTTTTACTATGTTTTCACTCTAGACATGAATGGACACCCTCAAACTACAAGGCTTTAGACCACTAATGCTCAACAATTTTGGATTTAGGTGTAGGTGAATAGACGAAGAATAATAACCACACTTGTAGATGCATACAGAATGTATGATGGCCGACTGCAACTAGTAAAGACACTTGCAAATCTAATCTACCAAAGTAGAGTTAAGATGACAATTATCTTGCGTTAGACATAGAAGAAATCTTGAATACAACACTTTAGGAACAATCTTAGAACAGAGGAGAAATGGGCATTGAGTAATTAACGACAAAATAAGCTTGCATTGCTGAAAATGAAGATGAGACACTGCAAGTTACAGAATGTATACAGTCTCCAGAAGTTGAACCGAAACACAATTGCCAACCCTGAATACATCTTTCTTTTGGCTATTTATAATCTATCATTACAATGGATCTTAGCCGCTTAGGGATGGAGGGGTCTTAATTGACCACCAACTACCATTAACAGTTTGATAGTGTCTTTGAATGTAGCTACTTTCTCCACTACGAAAACCTGATCGGCTTTGGTACCGTGTTGTCCTTCAGGTAGTCGGATTGATCATGGCAGTGGAGTTACATAACTGTTTAATTCGGTTGTTGATTCATGATTTGTCCTTTTCTCCTCCGCTCATACTCTTCTTTTAATTCAGTTTCATGTTCGGACTGTCGTCAGACTAACAGAGTCGGCCATCTTCCTCTTCGAGTAACAAACAGGACATGGGGTATGGAGTGCATGGGCAGATGAACGGTCGTGAATGATCATGAATGGTGGTCATTGGAACAAGGGAGATGTGTGGCAGAGATCATTTTTTGGAGGCTAGTCGTCATGGTGGGAGCATAACATGTCTGAGCTATTAGATCTTCAGGCAAGCAGATCAGATGGTTATCTTGTGGCAGAGATGTTCGGGCGATAATGCATGGGGTGGTTTTATTTGAGTGGTAATGGTTTTTATTGCGCGAGCATCGAGCGGTAAGCGATAAGTGTCAGAACTTGCCCGATGCCATTCATGGGATGACACATAGCAGCCAGGAAAAAGAAAAACTGCCCACATTGGGTGGGTACTTCTTGCGCTTGTTATCTGCACGATATGGGCACTAACCATTAGACCTAGTGGGGGTGATATAATGGTGGAGGAGTGTCGTACAAGTTGGTGTATTGGATGGGACATGGACCATTGGATTGGTGGGGAAAATCAATGGTGAAGATGTGGTGAAGGTATGAGATGTCTTCGAGAAATGTGCTATAGGCACGTAAGGCATATGGGTGAGGTTTTATGAAGATTTTGGCTATTGTGCTTAGGGCTAAGGGCAAAGAGGAATTTATCGAGGTGTGAAGGTTAAGTTAGGAAAGAGAAAGGGTAAAGTGTGAGCGGGGGTAAGGGAAGAAGATGAATAATGGCCCATGTGGGACTCCTTTAAGAACAAAAAAGCAGGTCGAGCCTTTCCTTCATCCTTCAGAAGTTAGCACTGCATCTTAGGGCTAACATGTCCAATAGGACTCATTCAATTATAGACTTAAATTACACCCTATGTCTTAAACAACAAACCGTAGCTAAATTCAACAACCAAAATTCCAACAATGCAGAATGTGTGTGAAGGCTAGTGCTCCCCATGAACCTATGCTACCTGTGCATTATCAACGAGTCATTCATCAAGGCATCTTTGTCAGTCACATAAAAATCAATGAACAAAGCATATAGTCAGAATGTAATCATAAATATCAAACAGAGCACCGATATCAGAGTCTAACCCACTGCTTTTCTATCAAAAACTCCTTCAGCCATAGAAACCTACGTGTATACGTGACTATACTTCATGAAACTCACATATAATAACTTTCCTCTGAAAACTGGATTTAAGAGTAGGATGATACAACAACTACTCCCAACTTTTGTCTAAGATATTCAAATGTTTCTCTCAAAAGTGGTTTAGTGAATATATCAACAACATGTTCTTTAGAGGGAACATACTCCAATTTAACCTTTTGTTCAAGAACTTCTTCTCGTAGAAAATGGTACTTAATGGGTATGTGCTTGGTATTTCAGTGCATGACTGGATTTTTTGAAATACTGGTGACACTTGTATTATCACATAGAATAGAGATGGGTGGAGTACATGTGTTCTAAATGCCTTTAAATGTTTACATCATCCAAAGTAGTTGTGTTTAGAAAGATACAGTAGCCACATATTCTGCTTAAGTTGTAGATAAGGCAATCGAACTTTGTTTCTTGTTGAACCATGACACTAACTGAGAACCCATATAGAATGCACCTCCACTAGTTCTCTTTCAATCATCAATACTTCCTTCCCAGTTTGCATCTGTATATGCATGAAGAGTAAGTTTTGTATCTTTAGGATACCATAGTCCAAAGTCCTGAGTTCCTTGAAGATATTTGAAGATTCCTTTGACTACCTAGAGATGTGATTCCTTTGGATTTTCTTGGAACCTTCCAACAATTCCTACTACATGCATGATGTCAGGTCTGGTACCTGTTAGATAAAGAAGACTTCCAATCATAGATTTGTAAGTTGGTTAGTTTACTGCTAGCAATTCATCATTAGAGATGAGACTGCATCCTATTACCATTGGAGTATATACTAGTTTAGAATCTTCCATCCCCTACTTCTTCAAGATCTGGTTGAGGAATTTGTTTATGAAAGAAGGATACCATCTTTTGTTTGCTGTACTTGTAGACCAAGAATATAAGTAAGTTGATCAAGTAAGGACATTTCAAATTCTTACTACATTACTGAAGAAAACTTATGAATCATGGATTCTTCATTGCTACCAAAAATGATATCATCAACACAAACAACAATAATTAGCAGTTTATCATTTTCAATTTTTGTGTATAAATTGCTATCTGCAGAACCTTTTGTGAAACCTTGTTGTTGTAGATATTTGTCAAGGTGGTAATACCAAGCCCTTGGAGCTTGTTTCAGACCATAGAGATCCTTTTTTAGCTTTCATATGATTTTTTCGTCATTTCCAAAAATGAATCCTTCTGGTTGTTCAATATACACATCTTCTTCTAAATCTCCATTAAGGAATGCTGATTTTACATCCATTTGATATACTTTGAATTTTTGAAAACTAGAAAGGGAAAGAAACATCCTTATAGCTTCAAGTCTAGCAACAAGTGCAAAGGTTTCTTCAAAATATATACCTTCTTGTTGAGCATACTCTTTACAAACAAGTTTTTCCTTTTTTTCTAATAACTTCTCCATTTTCGTTCAGCTTATTCTTAAATATCCATTTTATTCCTATAACATTTTTATCATGAGGTCTAGGAACTAATTCCGAAGTATCATTATTTTCAATTTGGTTTAATTCTTCGTCCATGGCTTTGACCCAACATTCATATTTGTAGGCTTCATTTACATTCTGAGGTTATGTGGAGGATAGCAATGCTAGATAACTTGAGGTCCCTATAAGAGTTCTTCTTGTCTGTACTCTAGACCCCTTTTCTCCTAGAATTTGAGATTCTAGATGATTCTTCTAAACATACTTGGATGGAGTCTTCTCCCTGTCTATTGTATCTTCTTCTAGTGCTTCATTGGTTTCTTCTTCAATATCATTTTTATTTGATGTGGGAAATCATTCCCCATCTTCCTCATTGCCATGTTCCTATGTTGATTTCATCTGTTCCAAATTTCTGCATGCTTCATCAACTACAACATCAATGCTTTCAAAAAATTTCTGAAGTCTTTTATTATAACATTTGTATCCTTTACTTCTCGATGAATAACCAAGAAGAATACCTTCATATGCTTTTGGTTCAAACTTACCAAGTTTTTCATAAGTCCTTTTGATAAAAAATTTGCTTCCAAAAACTCTAAAGCGTTTTACAGTAGGAGGCTTACCATACCAAAGTTCATATGGAGTTTGATTTCTATTTACCCAAACATTCGCTTTGTTGAGAATAGTCACAAAATCAAATGCAGCTTCACCCCAGAAGGTTGCAGGAGTTCCAGATTCATCTAGCATAGCCCAAGCCATTTGTTGAACTGTACTTTTCAGCCTTTCTACCAAACCATTTTGCTGAGGAATTCTTACGATGGAAAATTCCCTTTTCATTCCATGTTGTTCACAAAAGTCAAAGAATTCATTTGATATGAATTCTCCCCCTCGATTAGATCTGAGACATTTGATTTTTCGATCTGATTCATTTTATACTAAAGCTTTAAAGGATTTAAAATTTTCAAATGCTTCATCTTTATGATTTAGAAGACCTATCCAACACATCCTGGAAAAATCATCAATAAACAAAATAAAGTATTCTTCTCCTCAAGGAGACTTTTTCCTTGTTGGTACACATAAATCAATATGGATGAGTTCAAGAGGCTTACTTGCTAACCCTTCCTTTTCGATGAAGTGAACTCTACTTTTATTATTGATTTGACATGGTTTGCATATGGTATTTCTTGGGATGCTAATATCTGGAAGATCACAAAATTCCTTGAGCCTGCATACTTTTCTTATCTGAGAAAACCTTAGATGTCCCAATCTTCTATGCCATAGCCACTTTTCATTTGTTTTTCTTAGATAGCATTGTTTTTGTCCTCCTTTGAGTATGTATAAGTTATTTGGAGTTCTTGTACCTTTGATCACAATATTTCTTGCATCAAGCTCAAGAACCACACATCTGTTGGATCGAAAAACAATTCCATTTCCTTGATCACACATTTGACTGACACTCAATAGGTTATGTTTTAAACCATATACCTACATGACATTTCCAACTTAACCTTTTCTTTCAAGAAAACAGAACATTTACCTTTAATGACAGCTAGAGTGTCATATCCAAATGAGACATTCTTTTCTTTTTCTAAAGCATTATATGAATGAAGTTTCTCTTTATCACCTGTCATGTGTTTGGAGCATCCATTATTGATGTACCACTTATTTTCTTTCCCTTCCGCATACAAAGCTATACCACTTCTTTCTAATTGAGATTCCTTCCTTCTCCATATCTTGGGATTTAATGGTTTTTTTTCTCCTTTTGAAGTGTTAGCTGAAATTTTCTCCTACATTCAAATTCTTAATGACCAAAGTTTTTACAAATCGAGATTTCTATTTCATTTTCAAGAGGAGAAAAGTTATTATAGGAACTTTTCTATATTCTTGTTACATCCCTTTGATTTCATGCTTCTCTAGTCATGATGGTTTTGTAAGAAACACATTGAGTAGCTTTCTGCCCAAAGTTATGACATGAAAAACATTACCCATTAAATAAGTTTCTACAATCATAGGATCTTTTGTCATTGTTTACGTGTTGGTTGCGGTTTCTACCGATATTCATCCTTGGAGTAAATTGAGTATAATTTGCCTGATGAGTAATTTTAGGCCTTACTGACGATTGGAATATTGTTCACTGTTCTTTGCTACATCAAGATAACTTCTGGTCGAGGTTGACGGCTTTCGTGATTGAGATGATTCTTCAGTATATCAAAAACTTGTCTTTATTAGAGAAGAACACTGAACTTTGATGATTTCATTTAAATTTTCTGATCCTTTAGCAAATCTAAGATTAAGAGATTTTGTTTTCTCAAGATATTTTCTTAGACTCACAATTTCACATTCTAGATTTTCATTGTGTTTTTATATTTCATCAAGGTGATGTGTCAAAGTAGCTATGATCATATTCTTTTCTTTTCTTCTAAACACATTTTGAGTTTAGTGATTTATTCAAGAAAATTTTCCTCTTCTAATGCATCCAAAAAATCATCATTGTCATAGTCCATGAGTAGTCTATAATCGTGTTGAGTTTCATCTTCATCACTATTAGATAAACCATCACTATCTTCATGTGTATAGTAACTCCTTTTATTCACAACCTATTTTCTATTTCCTTTAGCATATTCCTCTCCCTTTTCATATTTATCTTTATGAGGAAATTCGGCAGCATAGTGACCAACTCTACCACAAGCAAAGCATTTGAAAGGTAGCTTACCTCTGAATCTTCCAGAACCCCTTTGAAGCTTCTTAACAAAATTTACCTCATCCTCTTCTTTTGAAATGTGTATTGATTCATTGTGCTCCTCCTTTTATTTTCCCCTTGCTGATGGTTTAAAAATGGCTTCTCTCATATCTGATGGACCTCCTTTTCTCATTTCAAAGGCAATTCAGATTCCATGGAGTTGAGTCACTATAATAGTTTGAATATCTTGTTCTTCCTCTATGGTAGAAACTTTTGACTCAAATTTAGAAGACAAAGATCTCAAAATTTTCTCCAGTAATGTAACTTCCTTTATCTCATCACCTAGATTCTTCATACAATTAACAATCTCATCTATACGTAAGAAGTAACTAGCAACACTCTCATCAAAATGCATCTTAAGAGTTTCATACTAATTTTGAGAGTTTGAAGCTTAGCACGTTTTACCTAAGAGTCTCCTTTGTAGATTTGAATTATTTTGTCCAATATTTCTTTGGCTATCTTGAGTTGCATGACTTTGACAAATTCTGATTTTGCCAGGCTTCCCAATAATGTATTGCAACTTCGGAATTGGTTTCGTATAACTTCTTACCTGTAGAGTCAGTAGGAATTGTTGCTGGAAATTGATATCGTCCTTCTACAATTTACCAAATATCTACTCCAAGCGATTGTATATATGCTCTGGTTCTTATTTTCTAATATACTAGGTTGCTCCTATTGAAGATTGGTGGTTTGATGGATCCCATGCCTATAAGGAAAGCTTCAGCGTAAATCACATAAGAAAGATTTTTGCCAACGCGTTTCGAACCAACCAATGTGGTCCATCGTCAGGACAAGTTGAAAATACAGATCTAGCTCAGCGTTTTATATAGTCCAGGCAGAGACTCCAACGGCTAAAACACTTTAACGGCTACTTTGCCATTCACGAACCCCAGTGAATCTTCCTCTATTTAATATTATTTAACTCCTGAGCTAGGGTTAATCTCGTGGAAATAATTCATTATTTAATTTCAAATATTACCTTATTAAAAAATATATATATATATACATATATAAATGTTATATTTAATTATTTCATTAAATTAACTTAAATATATATGTATAAGTATTATTTATTGTTATTAATCTTATTTCTGATTAATTATAATTAATTTTATAGAAGACAGTTAAATTGGGTAAAAAAAATTAATTTATTAATTTATTAAATTAATATTGTGTTATTACTAAGATCATACGTGTAAGCTATTAATATATATAATCAATACTATAAAGATAATTAGTTAGTTAATTTATATTAATATATAAAAGCCCTAAATAAAAATACTAAGGGTTATATGAGTTAATTTATAAAGAAAAATGGTTAAATTAGGGTAATTATATATAAATTAATTTTTAATGTTATATGTATAATAATATATATAATTAATAATATTAAAATAAATATTAATTGATCAATATAAAAAACCCTAAATAACCCTACTATGTTATGGTTATACTACTACTTAATTAAATGAATATTACTAGAACTAAATGCTTATGAAATATGAGTTAATTTATAAAGAAAATGGTTAAATTAGGGTAATTATATATAAATTAATTTTTAATGTTATATGTATAATAATATATATAATTAATAATATTAAAATAAATATTAATTGATCAATATAAAAAACCCTAAATAACCCTACTATGTTATGGTTATACTACTACTTAATTAAATGAATATTACTAGAACTAAATGCTTATGAAATAAAAGACTGTTAATTGCATTGTCAATTGTTTTAATATTGTTTTTAATAATATAAGTAATAATTAATGAATAATTTCTCCATAAAGATGATATACTGCTCAAGAGGAGGAAAATCCTATGAAGAACAACGCTGCCAACGCTAAGCGAAACCAGACCCTCGAGAACAAAATCACACCCACCCAAAGAAAGAACCTGGAAGAACCTAGGGGGGAGGAAGAAAAACTTAAGACGACAACGCAGGGATCCAATTTCTACTAACCTTCCACCCATCATCTCTGTTGAGGTTGATGGGTCTTCGCTCAATTTCGATAGCTTCCCTTAACTTGCGATGATGAAACCGATCCAC
>APFE030724628.1:2329-16380 GCA_000404065.3 Pinus taeda
ATGGTATTGGATGCTCGGCATGTATAAATATGTATTGTAACATTGAAAGGAACATAATGAAAAATCAAGCTGGTAGTCCCGGTTTTGGGATCCAGGGGAAAATCTCTGTGCATATGTGTTTTTATGTGTTATGCTCTCACATTGTTTATTTTTTCTGTGATTTAGAATTCGTATGTAGGTAATTTCTGTACGGGGTTAAAACCTACATTTGGTGTGAGAAGTGGGATTTTCATAAAGGAACAAGAGGAGGGGTCCACCACACCCTCATCATCCAACCTACACAAAAGATGACCTTTGTTCCACCCAAATATCCACCTTTTTCCATCAAAAATAACCATTTTCACCCCTTATTTCATCATTTCAACCACAACAAAGACATTTGATCCTTGTCCATAGATTGATCATGAGTTAGCAATGTTTTTGGAGGCATTATCTTAATGATATTGTGTTCATAGAGGGGTATGTGTGACTACTACACATTAGAGGAATTTTGAGGTCTAAAATGGGCCTCCTAAGGAAATTATAATATAATAGTGGAAATAATCAAATAATATTAGATTACATCATCAAAGTTTAGAGGGAAAAAGGAAAAAAAGAAAAAAATCAACTCATCTTTTAAATTTATCTCCTTATGGGTTTACTCAAATTTCGAGCGAAAATGCTCATTGAATGCATAATTTGATTCCTCATCCAAGGAGTACCTGTGTTACATACTTTAGATGAACCCTTCTACACCAAAAATGAGAAATATGTGAAAAATGTGATTGCAATCACGGTTTTTCATGTATTTCTCATTTTTGGTGTAGTAGGGTCCATCGAGAGTATTCAACATGGGTGCTCCTTGGATGAGGAATTAAATTTTGCATCCAACGAGTACTCATGCTCAAAATTTGAGTAAAACCTTAGTGAGATAAGTTGAAAAAATGAGTTGAACAAGTAGTTTTATTATTTTATTAGTTTTTAAAATTTTTACTTTTTCACTCCAAAAATGGTGAATCATCCCCCATGGTTGACATCAACACCTTGAATCCTGTTGGTTCTTATAAATTTTATTTTGGTTGTACATTTTTATTAGGAGGCCCATTTTACCTCAAAATTCCCCTAATGGGAAGACACATAGTCCTGTAGAAGTTTACACAAACACTATAGGACCACAGTGATAAGCACTAGAATGAAGAACTAACCATCATGAAGACATTAGGGAGTCATTTCCTTGATTTTGGGTAGTGAGAAGACCTCTGCAAGGCTACTACAGGATCATTGTTCATATTCAACAACAACATTTGATCCACCTCCTATAGAACATGTGTTGAAAAGCTTCGATCACTCAAGCACATATAAAAATATATATATACATTTTTTTTTTCAAAATAGAGCCAATGCATGGAGCAACAAGAATGGGAAGATGACACCTTAAAAATCTTGTAGATAAACCATTCCTTTTGTTTGGAAACAACATGCAAACATCAAGAATTCAACACATAGTCAAATACCACTAGGTAGGCACATGTATGAAACTCCTCACCTCTTCCTTTCAGTGCATAATAGTTCAAAAATGTTTAAAATTCATAGGAAACAATATTTTTCTAGGTTGCAAGTGGTAAGAAGTCTCTGGCACCCTCTAACAGTTGAGTAAAGTTAACTCCCTCTCTCATCCAACATGGAGAAAACAACAAAAAATGAAGGTGGTGATTTCGAGGAGTGGGCCAATAGATCTATGAGGAAGTTAAGAAGGTGGTAGGTGAGGTCCATCTACCATGATGCATTGAGCCCACAATAAACTCAAAAAAGGAATAAAGAGTGGCCTCGAGCCTCACTTGTACCATGAAGTCTCATTCCAAAAATAGTAAGAGAGGCCCACCATATCATCGAGAGTCGAGCTAGCATAGAGAAATTTTGAGGTAAAAAATGGGCCTCAAAACAAGGATGTACAACCAAAATAAAATTTATAAGAACAAATAGGATTCAATACGATGATGACAACCATGGGGGATGATTCACCATTTTTGGAGTAAAAAAGTAAAATAAATAAATAAACTACTTTTTCAACTCATATTTTCAACTTATCTCCTTGCGATTTTACTCAAATTTTGAGTGGGAGCACTCGTTGGATGCATAATCTAATTTTCATCGAAGGAGTACCCATGTTTCATACTTTTGATGGACCTTGCTACACAAAAAATGAGAAATACATTAAAAACCTTATTGCAATCATGTTTTTTATTGTATTTCTCATTTTTCATCTAGCAGGGTTTGTCAAAAGTATGCAACATGGGTACTCCTTGGAGGAATTAAATTGTGCATCCAACCTATGCTCCTGGTCAAAATTTGAGTAAAACAGTAGAGAAATAAGTTGAAAATACTAGCTGAAAAAGTAGTTTTTAGTTTTTTCCCTCTAAAATTTGATGATGTAATCTAATATGATTTTATTATTTCCATTATTATTTTGCAATATTCCTTAGGAGGCCCATTTTAGACCTCAAAATTCCTCTAATTCTACCACCAAGGGTCCCATAGGCTACCACAAAGAAGCTACAAGGTCGAGCACTAACTGCTATATGATTTGGGTTCAGTGCTACAAGATATAGAATAAGTGTTACATAATTGTGTCCAATTGTTATAGGATTGGCCCGAGAGGTGGAAAACAGTTCAATTTTGTGAAAATTTTCCTCCAAAACCTGAAATTCATGAAGAAGTCTCCAACAGAGGGATAAGTAGTGAATTTTCCACACACAAAAGTTGGTGAAATTGAACAAATTATGTGTATAGAGGCATCTTGTAGCAAACCCCTGTAAGTTAAAAAAAAATCAAACCCTAATTTTTCTTAAGTGAGAGAATGCTAGAAGAAGGGTAAAATTCTTTTAAATTGGCATATATATTTCCCACCTCTATCAACAAAAGAACACCATTCCTCCCATCGTTGCTCTAAAACCCTAGGTTGCCTAGAAACCAAAACTTGACTGAAAATTATTTGAATTTTTTGAGAATCCATACTAGAAAACATGGGAGGAGGCTTCAATAGGAGGGATTCCAAAGACTCAACAAGAATCCACAAACATCCTCCTATCAGGGACATTTTCAAAAATCACTAATGGATTGATTTCTTTGAAAAAATCAAGGGGAATTACCCATGAATTTGTAGTAGCCCTGCAACCTCAAGGGGAAGAGAATTCCACCACCATTGTGAGGGGGATTGTTATCCATTTGAATGAGAAAATCATTAGCAGGGTGGCCACGTTTTCTCTAGGAGTTGGCTGGGGTAAGGAGGATAGAACATAAGCCATCACAGCTAAAAATAATTTCTTCCTCCCTGAAGAGAAACTAATTGAGGATATAAGTGGAGTTAGACGTGAGAGCCTACCTTACCCATGGGATGAAGTGATATATCACATCTTAAAATACATATCTTGTGGGGGGAGGATGAGTGTTGTTTGTGCCTATCAGTTTAGGTTATTTTGTGAGCTAAGGGTCCAAACATAATTTCTTATTCCGAGCACACTTAGTATTCCCCGCTTCCTTCTTCAGTCCATAGTCGAAATGAGACAAAGGGTGAGAGAAGGAAAACATCATTACATTTCTCATCATGGGCTCATAAGGCTTATTTTTATGGACTCTTTGATGCATATCAAGAACCTTATTCCATGGATAGACTTTGTAGACATGGACAGGGAGGCCCTCATTAAAACCCAAGCCCAGATTCTGCTAGAACATGAAGGGACCACAAAACATAGCCCTAACAAAGGGGAGGTTGGAGAAGAGAATAAGGAAGAAAAGGCAGAAGAATTTTAAGAGGAGAAAGAAGAGGGAAAACCCTAGATTGAGAAAATAACTCTTTGGTAACCATCTACGCCTCAAAACAAGAGAAAATAAGAACAACAAGTAAGTCTTTCAAAATGAAACATTGAATAAAAGGTGGTTGCCACCTTGGAAGCCTTTAGAACACCTTTCAAGATCAAATGGAGGCATCCCAGCGAAGGTCCCTTGTATTTCAAAAGGAGAAGGAGTACTAGACTCAGACAGGGGAAGCCTCAACCTCCCACAACTACCCCAATCACCATTGAAGGATCAACCAATCACCAAGAGGGAGAGCTAGAGAAGGGTAAAGTGAAATTTGAAGAGGTGAACTCCCTCACAACTAAAGGAAAATAGTCCCAAACCTCTCCAAGAAGGACAGACACCATAGGAGATAATATGAAATAACTACAAGAAGAAATTTCCAAGCTACAGGAAAGTGGGGCAGTGCTACATGAAGAAGATAAGTTGCTACAAGATAGAAAAATATTGTTATATGAAAGTAAAACAACACCTAAGGACGAAGGATAAGGACTAAAAGAGATACAAGGGCCTGGACCTCAACCAAATCTTGGGTCCTACTACAAATTCTATGAGCAAGGACAAATCATATCCACCAAGTTTGCAGTCCCCATCCTACTTGAGCTAGAAAAAGAAAGAGGTTGAACCCACTGATGGATGCAGATTGTAAATCTAAGGGAGTTGAGGATGTGGGTCTCATGGCAGAGAAAATGAATAATATTTTCAAAGAGTGTTTAATTTGAGGTTAAGAGACTGAAGCATGAAGGAACAACTTCAAATGGGAAACAAGAGATTAAAGGAGCAGTTGCAAGAGAAAGAAGGGAAACTTTCCACCATGGAAAGTGTTGTTGCTTCAAATTGCACCAGTAGTATAAGTGTTGCGGGAGAGACAAAAATCCCCCTAGATATAACCTCTGGTTTGTTTGTAGACCAGTGCCTAGGACATCTTAAGTAGAGGAGTGCATGATAGATAAACTGTGAGGGGTTTTCAGCACTCAAACTTTCATGTAAACAGGTAATAGGATGGTTTGGTTCAATAAGCCTTTACTGAGGTAGCTTCAAGCCCACACATGGATCCAAATGTTGGGGGTATATTGGGGCAATATCAAAGAGATATGGCTTCATCTAGTGGCTAACACACAACAATGGGACAACTTAAAACTGCAGTTGTAGAAATGGTGGAGAGGAGGAAAGGAAGGAGGGAAATAGATTCATAGGGCTATAACAAACAGAATCCTAAGCAACAATGTTCCTCCTTCCTTTCCTCCTCTCCACCATCTCTACAACTTCAGTTTTAATTTATCTCATTCTTATGTGTTGGCCATCAGATGAAGCCATTTCTCTTTAAGATTACCCTAATATACCCCCATCATTTGGATCCATGTGTTGGCTTGAAGCTACATTAATGAAGGCTTAATGATCCAAGCCCATCCTATTATCTTTTTATGTGAGAATTGGAGTTTTGAAAACCCCTAACAGTTTATCTGTCGTTCACTCCTCTACTTAACATGTCCTAGGAACTAGTCTACAATCAACCCAAAGTCTGTCTCTAGGGGGATTCCTGTCTCTCCTGCAACACTTGTGCTATTGGTGCGATTTGAAGTGACAACATATTTTTGGCGTTGTTGCCAAGGAATGGATTAGAATATTTTTCATTGGGTACAATAAAAAACTACATTTCTTCTGTTACATGAAAAAGGGAAGTGCGGGTTGAAGATGTCTCACCTTTGGGATTCCATTGTTTCAATTTTATGGTAAATATCCTGGAAACTCCATTGTCCATATCTCTGTTTGATCCTCCTAGCTTTAAGGCATCCCCATACTCACTCTAATGCTACAGTGGTTGAAAACTTCCCCTACTTTTGAAACTAAACTCACTCATATAGGGAGGTTTTCGAGATGGCCCTTCCTACATTTCTGGTCAACTAGTTTGCCCCACAAGATTTCTGTTCTATTGTTGGTTATCCCAATCATGTCCCTGCATTTCATGAGTGGAATACCTATTTGCCTAGATTCAGTGGGAAGACAGAGAGAAGACCTGACCATCACCTCAAAGACTTTCATGAATTCATGGAGCAACAAGGTATTCTTCTTGAAGATTTACAAATGAAGTTCTTCAAATTATCTTTAAATGAGGATGCTAGAGTCTAGTACAGAATAATACCTTGTGGCAACATATCTTCCCTAAGAAGTTTCATATAGTGTTCAATCACTATTACAAAGGATTATATCCACCAAATTCTCTATTTGAAGAATGTTGCGTATATTTTAATGATGAAGACATTTTCGAGGTTGATAACTCTGTTGAAGATGTTTGTGGAGCTCCACTCCAAGAAGACACCCTCTTGCATCAATAAGCATCACCCACTAAGCAAGAAGGAGAAGAAGGGAATGTCATTGAGCTGCCAAAAAACCCTCAGGGGTCTGATTCAGCTGAATGTAATGTTTCCCCTTCTTATGATGAATAGGACTCTTGTGAATATTCAAGTGATGTAGAGCCACAACGCTTCGAGTTAGGGGAAGCTATGCAAGAAGAGGAAGCCCATCAGAAAATCAAAAAAGAGCCTCCAGTTTGCAATGCTCATATTTTTCGCCTCGAGAACAAGAACAAGGCCCTCCTCTAAAGAACGATTCATATTATTCATAGGAGGAAGAGATGGTCGTTGGGGTCAAAAAGGGGTCATTTACCAACAAGTGGGGAGAAGGCTCCCAACAGTAAAAATTTCAAGAAGAGCCTGGAGTCGAAGGACCAAGTAGTGTCTATGATTAAATATTATAGAAAGGTCCTTGTCAGGAAGTCTCACTAGGCCCTCCTATCTCTGACTCTTGCACCTCAGAAGCTGGAGATTCTACTACAGATTTCCAAGAAGGTTGGTCCGTCAACAAATGGGTAACAAATGATCAATAACAAGATTTTCTCAAAAAGTCTAAAGTTGTGGAGATGAGAAGTGTTTGTGGCTGCCCTGGCCAAGAGGATATTGGTTAGTAGACTACTCATAAAAAGGAGGCAGCTACAAATTTTCCTTGTGAATTCCATGACCCTGTGGCTGAGTACATGAGCATATTTTTAAGCTAGTAGTAGAGGTTGTTTCAACAGCATGTATCAGGTTCCTTGTTTGAATATTTTTCATGGTGCATGTCAGCTTCAATTTTTAAATTTCAACAACATGAAGGCATAAGGCCCACTACTCTAATGCTGGTCTGGATCCATTGGAGGGTTGAAATCACTTAGGTCAATTGAGCCTTGTGCATAAGTAGGAATGTATATAAATAAGCTCACTAGCTGAGCATTTAATTTCTAGCTATTAGAATTTTTATTTCTGCATTTCAGTTTGAGGAGGAAGTGACTCCTTGCAAAAAAAGGTTCATGGAGATGTTATGTAAGTTCATATATATCTGAATCCATGCTCAATGGAAGGAAAGATACTAGTCTGCAAGTTCTCAGCACCTTGCCAGCAAGGCACTGTCCCCAATTGGAGCCAATGTTGTCACTCATTACATTATGGGTTTCCATTGGTCAAAGTTGCCCAAGAGTAGTGAATTTTGAAGTCACCTTCCAAGGCCACAGAAGATCTCAGAGCTAAATCAAACCATCTCCATTGCATAGTGCTTGAAAAGAGATTTCCAATGGTGTATGGAAGTCTGAAAATGGAATTTTGAATCATACGATATGGCCTATTGAAGTTACCCTTGGAAATCCCAGATAACAAAGAAAATGACCAAGTGTAAAGGTAAATCGCATATCGGGGACCCAGGAGCTTATCGCAATCGCAAATTGGCTATTAGTAGAGTCGAGTAGGTAGGAAGCATTGGCAAGGTTAGGAGATCAACTATCAATGTGATCGGTGAGGTTCTAACGTATAAACCTCATGGTGTCTGATTCAGTGATATAGTGTAACATCGCCGGGGGAGGAAAAACCAAAGCAGGGCTACCCCCTTATCTCTCCTCCATGCATAGGAATATGGTAAATCCCTCACTCCCACATATCAGACATCCCGTAGTCCCGCATCTCACATTCACGCATTCCCGCAGTCCCGCATCTCGCATTCTCGTATTCCCACCATCTCACAAGATCGTAGCCCTGCAGTACCGCGATCCTCCAGTTCCATAGTACCATGATCCTACAGTCCTGAATCTCGCAAAATCAGAGTAAATCCTACAATATCATAAATTAGCAAAGTAAAGGGGCTACCACTTTAAAAACCTTGTAATCTTGTCAATTTGTGATATAATGTTAAATCGTCAGGGAGGGGCCGATTCTATTCAACAAAGGAATTCACGAAAAAAACAAGGCTAGACGGGCCATTTTCTCTCTCCTCCGGGGGCCCACATGGCATAATATGATTGCTCCTTATCGCTGACATGGAAACTAACTTCATCAATGATGTGGCAGTAAGGAAATGATGTGACAGTACAGAGGACACGTGTCATTCAAATTTGACATTTTTAGGGGTCCTATAGGGCCATTTCAGGGTGACACATGTCACCACTCATAGGGTGACACATGGCAGTGATGATGTGACCCATTGTACATTGGCAATCGATGATCGTACATAGCAAAGTCTTTCTTCTGCCAAAGTTCCTTCTAGGCTCGCAATTGCGATAGGCAGGGAATCCTCCCAGATGCAATATTTTATTTGACATATCTCATGAGGACTTCGCATCTGAACTATTGACCTATGATGTAAAAAGGTGTAAGGTCCCTCCCTCTCCCGTATTTCAATTGCAATACAGTTGGTGGGCCTAATACCGCAGATCAACGGTCGCAGGTATCACTGGGTGTTATCAAAGGCAGGCACAGGATATCTCCCAAATGCGGGATTCCCAGTAACAAAGGAAAACGACCCCCAGACACAGGCCTAAAGGTCTTACACATGAAGGTTGAGCCCCTAGTCACAACCCCTAATCATATGAAGAGAACAATAGTATAAGGTGATAAACTCAAGGGGACTAAGGAATTTTGAAACTTGTTGTTCTACAGCGTCTGCAAGAGTAAAGACCCCGATTACCACAGGGCTCCGAGAGCATGGTATAGGGCAGTAAAGGCATATGGGTCAGTAGCTGGAGCATTGAATAATATTATGGTTCGACGGTGAACTAGTATGGGAGGCTCAAGAAGAATTAATGGCTCGGCATGGAGCCTCACTCCTCTATACAGCAAAGGACCGCCGAGACAGGCACTTGCAGCGACCCACTCCCTACTCCAAAGAATGAGCCATTCATGCAATAAAGGTAGAAGTGACAGGGAACCAACTAAATAGTAGAGGAGTGCATGATGACAAAGAAGTGGCTTGACCTGAGGCCATTCACAGGGATATTATAAGGGACACTTCCTCCATCATCCTCCACTTTTCTTTTTAGTTCTGCAATTTCCATTTATTTCCAAGAAGGGATCAAATCCCAATTGTAATCATTTTGGGAAATATCGCCTTACATAGGCCACAACAGTTAGTCTAGCAAGATAGCTAAAGCTCTGGATAAGACAATTTTGTAACTCTAACCCAAGCTCCCCCCCCCCCTCTTCTTATAAATAGGGGGAATAAACACTTATTAAAGGTTTTGTAATTTCTCACCCGAGGGTCTGAATTCTTAGATGCCATTTTGGTTCTATTTGCTTATTCATGGTGGACTTGACTGATGTGGTATTGGATGTTATCGACTGGTATGTTGAACTCATATTGGATAAATGAAACTCTTCAGTGATTCCAAGCATGATTGATGTGCAATATGTTTTCCCTTCTATAACCTCATTTCATAAGTTTTTTTTCCTTCTCAGAAATAGTGTTATGAGACTGTTGGTTTCTCCCTGAATCATGGATTTACCCTAACTGCTAAATAATGCCTTTGCGTATTATAGATTTACTTGTGTTATTCAATAGCCTATAGTACATGTAGAAACTATAGATTTACTTGTGTTATTATATTAACCTGTCGTACCTGCATGAGCACATCCTTTCTCACATTGTTTGGTGATAGAGGTACCCATGTTATAGGCATGAAACCTTAATAAGTACTCTATTGTTTCTATCAATGCACCTCCTCCCTCTTCCATATTTCTATTGGAAAATATTTTCTTAGGATTTTGTGTTTTTTACAGCCTTATACATCAAATTCTTTTTTTCTAATGGAACATTGCTTCTTAGGATTCTGTTTGTTACAACCCTATGCATCTATTTCCCTCCTCCTTTTCCTCCTCTCCGCCATTTCTACAACTTCAGTTTTACATTGCCTCACTATTGTGTGTCAACCACCAGATGAAGCCATTTCTCTTTAAGATTTCCCCAATATACCCCTAGCATTTGGATCCATGTGTTGGCTTGAAGCTACCTTAGTGAAGGCTTATTAAACCAAGCCCATCCTATTACCTTTTTACGTGACAATTGGACTGGTGAAACCCCTCATAGTTTATCTCTCATGCACTCCTCTACTTAAGATGTCCTAGGCACTAGTCTACAATCAACCCAAAGGTTGTCTCTAGGGGCTTTTTGTCTCTCTTGCAACACCTTTGATGTTGGTGTGATTTGAAGCGACAATAGAAATTTTTTCCATGGAGGCCACCCAATGCAAACATCCCTCAAAAAAACATTCCCTATTTCTCAAGGAAAAGTGGCTTCAATTTCAAAAAAAAAAGAAAAATCTAACACAATACGGTTCACTACCCTTCCAACACTACAAATAGTTTATTGAATTTTGTCATAAGGCTAGTATGGAGGATAGAGCTAAGATGTCATAATTTTACATGCACAAACTCATACTAATTTCCATGAACTTCTAGGATCCAAATTCTAGGATGGCGGATGTGTAGATGATGGAATTAGCGTCTTGGTTGACCCGTGAGGAGGCAAGTTTTGAAGAATAAAGTAGGACTATATCGAAGGAGACCAATGAGCCACTATGGGTTAGAGAAAAGTTGAGGGCTCCTTACCTTTCCATTAGCAATCAAAGAATCATCTCTAAGGATCCCAAATTGGCACCACTTTACATAGAGAGACAAGAGCAAGCCATTCAACACTTTGAGGACATATATTAGATTCTAGGGACCGAGGGCTTGCAGGCTTGTCAAAGAAGATGGCATTCTTTACCTCATAGCTTACAAATAAGAGAGCACCACTCACTAGAGACATTGAGGAATTCCTTGGAGAAGACATCCTTATATAAGAGGGTAGTTAAAAAATTGAAGGCCAACTAGATTTGGCTCAATTTCAACCCTCATTTATTGCTAGATCTATAGGAGAGAAATGATAAGCTTGAAGAGGAGTAAGAGTGGGAAGAAATAGAGAGAAATGTAGGGTTCCACCCTTAAGATGGCACTCCTTCAGAGATACTTTGGGATGTTAGGTCAACTACTAGGTCTATGCATGAGATGGAATTAAATGGATGAGTTGCTCAGAGTGCGAGCAACACCTTCAGTAGGGGGATGATGATGGGCCTCATTAATAGGTATATAATAAGGCCCATTTGGCCATCCTTAAGTACATAATTACCTCTTTCCTCACATTTGATAACAACTTTTTTACTATAATTTGTTTATTAGAAAGATTAAAAGATGCTTATCATATCTTGTAGCCTAACATGATTAATGTTTAGGAAAAGAGTGCATTTATTATGAAGAGATACATTGGAGGCAACTTGAAAGAATGTGGGAAGCTTTTACCCTAGATTTACTCACCAACAACTCGACTTTCTCCCTGTATTTACTCACCCATAGTTCGAGGATCCACTAACAGCTAATGAACTCAAAGATTGTGAGAATCTCAAGGAGCTAGATCCACCTGCTTATGTATTTTGGAGGGAAGAAACCCTCTTTCCAATGTGGTTTCCCCTTCATCATTTTTTTATAAATAAGGAAGCCAAAGGGCTCAATAAAATTCAAACTTTTGGAGCAGATAGAGATTACTAAGAGCTAGGATCTAGAACTTGTCATTTTCATTCCTTTTTCATGTACTTGAGCACTATTTTATGTTAATGAGAAATATTATGTTATATTTAGTCTTATTTTTCTTTAGAGGGTTGAGTCCCCTTGGGTTAGGGCCCGACCTAGAGGCTCTAGTCCCTCTCATGTGTATTTTATTCATGCATTTTCTTTCCTAGCAATATTTTCTTTCCTTCTTGACAGGGTTTTTTTATGAAAAAATTCTTGTGCAAGTCTATCAGTCACCTCTCTTGTGGGAAGTTAGGTTAGAGACATTGTGTTTGAAATCCAAAAATATATAGTTACTTTCTTTTGCAATTGTTAGATCTTGAAATAGTCTTGTTTTTGCATCTCTCTTTTCTGCAAATTAGTGATTATTTTAGCAAATTTATTTAAGCATATGAAGTATAGTCTCTCGTATATGTAGGTATTGTGCATAAAACAAGATAGATTTCCTTCTAATGTAGTAGTCATATCTCAAATAAAATCCAAATCATACTTTCTTTGTTATTTCAACTTTCTGCAATTTGCACTGTTAACATGCTTTAGATGTCTAGAAAATTTGAGTAACTTTTTATGGTGTGCAAGTACTATTGTTTATTTGCTAGGTTATAATTTCTATTTACACTACTCATTCTACCACCAGCTTCCTTCATTCTACCACAACAACTCCTTCAAAACATTGTTCATCAAGTTTTCATTTTTGGTTTGTTGAAGCCATTGTGTGCATTGTTCTTTATGCAAGATGGGCCCCTTAAGGGTACTAATCTTGTCAAGAAAAACATACAACCTTATCCTAACTTCCACTACCCTTTCCCACCTTCATATCTCCTCTTTAGCCCTCAGAATGCTCACAAATTCAATCCTATAGAAAAACAGGGGAATCCTGTAATAATCTTCTAGCATCATATAGCACCATGTAGAAGCCCTCCAAACTTGACCAAAATTGTCCTTAAAGCTTGATGTTTTCCTCTTAGCCTAGAATAATGTCTCTTAGGCTCTGAAACTATGATTGAGGAACACTAACAACCATTTAGGACTTTACTTTCTACCAATACAACTCACTTCAACAATTAGGGTTGATTTACTTGATTACTTTATGAAACACCTAATGGACTATGTTGCTAGGATATAATATCTCTTGAATGTAGTCATTAAAGGTTGATTTAACGAGTAAAGGTTGTGTTATATTCTTTCCACGACTAGCCCACGTAGTTAACCAGGGGGGGTAGAAGGGGGACAGAGTGTCCCCCCCCCCCTCGTTCGTTGCGCTAATTGCGTAGCAGGGATAGTCACATGGGGTTTGAGGGGTGGAGGTAACCCCACTCTATGGGGTCCGAGGTAGTGCCCATGAAAATTTTAGTTTTGGACCCTGTGTTAGGTTGGGCGGACCTACCTATGGTTTTGTGCATGATTTTCGCACATGGTTTTGGACGTGATGATTTTTGGTCCATGGTTTTGGACGCGATGGTTTTCGGTCCATGGTATTGGATTCTTCTACATGTATAAATATGTATTGTAACATTGAAAGGATTGTAATAAATAATCAAGCTAGTAGTCCTGGTTTTGGGATCTAGGGGAAAATCTCTGTGTATATGTGTTTTATGTGTTATGCTCTCGCGTTGCTTATTTTCTATGTTTTAGAATTCATATGCAGGTAATTTCTATATGGGGTTAAAACCTTCATTTGGTATTAGAGTTATTTTGACTTCAAGGAGACACCTTTGTTGCTGAGGGGTTTCGCTTGAGCCTATGGTAGACCCTGCTCAGTGGGAGATCTATAAGATCAATTCTGGGGGTGAAAGAAGATGGCGAGTAGTGGAAAGATAGAGATCGAGAAATTTAATGGTCAGAGCTTTGAGTTGTGGAAACTCAAGAGAGAGGATCTGTTGGTGGATAAAGATCAGTGATCGCGGTAGATCTGGGAACTAAACCAATGGGAGTGTCTGATGAAGAGTGGAAGAACATGGATCGAAAGGCAAAGAGCACAATACGATTGTGTGTCTCAGATTCAGTATTGTTGAATGTATTAGGGGAAGCTATAGTGAAGGCTTTGTGGGACAAGTTAGGGACTTTGTACCAATCTAAGTCTCTAGTGAATAAGCTATTCCTATGGAAAAATATGTATAACTTGAGGATGAAAGATGGAGACTCGGTGATAGAGCATTTGAACACATTTAATACTGTGGTAAGTCAATTACCATCTATTGATATTAAATTTTTCAGATGAAGATAAGTGCATTAGTTTGTTGTGTTCTCTACTAGATTCGTGGGATAGTCTGGTTATTGCAATAGGTAGCAATGCAACTGCCTTGCAGTTTGATG
>APFE030724628.1:35070-109180 GCA_000404065.3 Pinus taeda
TATTTACAAGTTAATAATATGTATGATAAAGTGAGCTTGAATATCCATAGTTAAAAATATTGTTATATTGTAATTTTATTGTAATTATTAAAGTCTTTATATGCTTAATAATTAAATTTAAATATAGTTACGAGTCAATCACTAAAAATCAGGTGAACCAATGCTCTAGTTGCAAACTCCACCAAGCTAACCGAGTTTGAGTAGGTTAAATAATTTATGGTTTAGTTTATAATAAATAAATATCATGTGTCAACTCCATGTTTAGTACATTTTTCACATTGGAATACACAAAGAAATTATTTTTTCCATGAGAAATATCTTCATATTCCATATGCTAAATATGCATGTTTCACTCCTAGAGAGTTTTTTCCATGAGAAATATCTTCATATTCCATGTGTTGAATATACATGTTTCACTCCTCGAGAGATTATCTCTATTAGAAACAAAGGCTTGAATTCATTACAAGCCATATTCATTATGACCTCAACATGTCACGTGTGGGAATTGAATCTAGGTGGGGAGGATAACAACACTTCTTAGAGCCACCCAAACTAAACCTAATTGAAGAATTATAGAGAGCACTTATTCATGAAAAATAAATTTTTACTTCAACTTTATTAATATATATATATATATATAATATATATATATAAAATAAATATCATATAATATACAGAAATATATATTATATAAAATATTATAGATGAAGCATTGAAATATTTATTTAACACCATTCTTATTTGCCTATATAAGTATTTTTAAATATAAGAATTATCTTGTTGTCATTGCTATAACACCCTCCAAATTTTGGCCTACATTCAAATCATTGAGCCTCCCTTTTATCATTAGAATTATCCTCTCTAGTTGTTAGATTTATTCTATACTCGTTCTCTAAATTTTTCAAGTCCCTTTCAAAAGGAATCCAAAGTGTCGTATTTTGTTAAGGGAAGCATCGTTCTGTGAAAAGCAGTTATGGCACATCTTTAAGAGTTATCTCTAGTGCATTCTCTTACATTAATGGATCATATATATCATGGGGACATGTGTTGGATTCATTCCTAAGGTGTTGTGCACTTTCTCTTTGGAGTTGACACTTGTGTCCTAATGTATATCTTAAGTGTCGTTGTGTTGCTATTTCAATGAATGCATGTTAATTTTGGGTACTATGTGTCTCATTGCGATGTGGTTGATTATTTATGATTTATATGATTTTACTCTCACCTTTTTGGCTTATTGATCCCACACTTAGTCATTTTCAGAGTTTTCACTGTCGTCACATCTTGCTCAATTAATGGTTAACCTATCAATCTCCTTCAAATGCACACTGCATAGTCCTAAGCCATAGTTATGATGCCTATGTGTCCTGGAACTATGCATTATGCAATCCTAGAAGACAATCTCCCACAACTTGAAATGAGCAACTACAGTGCTCATTCACTCAGCCTTATCGGTTACACTCACCAAATGTGCAATCCTAATTATTCCTACCTTTCCCTACACATTGTGAAATCATATTGGATAGTGAAGTCTCTTTGGAATCTTGTAGTGCTCAACTGCGCAATCCCTTGAACCTCTCCCTTAGCCACTGCGCATTGTGCAATTACAATGCCTAGTCATGCTTCCCTGCTTCTTGGACTTTCCCACTGCACAATCTTTGACTTGCCTCTCCCTCACCTACTGTGCATTGAGTAGTCCCAGTTCCTAGTAACTGACTCCATGCCTATTTCTCCTACACATTGCATTCAAGAAGGCCTCTCTCATCAACCTTACACATTGTTCCATTTCAGTCAACATGTTGCATGAGAAACAAGGTATACTAGGTGATTTTGGGACTGATATTGTTTTGTCGTGAATGAAATTCATTTGCAGGTGTTATTATGTTAACATGGTAGGATCATAATCAATGACTGCATGAAGGAGATGTTGTGAGAAGACACTTGTGAAGTTGAAGACACAAAGAGATCATCAAACTAAAAGATAAAGGGGCATTGAACTATAATAGATGGATGAATATCGAGATCACATGGAAGACTCTGTATCATAATTATCCCTTTGGAGGATTGTTTGGTAATTTAATTGAGTTTGAATTACTGCATCAATTATCGACTAGGGCTTGTAAATTGATGAAGTGTATGTGCACCAGTTGTGCTAGGATTATTTATTATGTGAGTAAATTGTCAAATTGAATTAGGATGTTTTCATGCACATGGTTCATCTAAGAAATTGACACTCTTATAAGAAAGGAAAATATCACACAAACAAAAATAAAACTAAATTAAAGTGTAGGATTAAATATAAAAACAAACTCCAAATCCTCTTTACATTTACAGAAAAGAAAACTAATTTCAGAAATAAAATATCACACCAGCACAATTAAATCTACTTCTTTCTGACTGAAATGAAACTAATCTTAAGTATAGAAATAAAATATCACATTCGAAAATCCAAATCACACTTATAAATTCTTGGAAGAATTATACTTCTAATTGAAATCAAATGATTCTACTCTTCTTATGCACAATAGATCCCATTTTGATTTATTTCCTTCATCCTTCACATAACGAAATGATTAATCTATAAAAGAAATCTTCATAAAACTATGTTATCAGGGTCATAATAATTCACTGAAGGTCAAAAGTGAAAGATTATAAGAGATAAACTAATTCTACAAAACTTAAGATATAAAACTAAAATATTAGCTGAAAATGAAATAAGACCTTACCGCTCCCATGGGGCCCTCTTTTGAGTTGAAGGTAAGAAATGATCAATCAAAAATTAAACACGCATTAGTGGAATGCACAGAGGAGTAATCAAGCTCAATTTTATAAATGCAAAGGGTGTTCTAATATATAATAACCAGTCTGTCATCGTCGTGCTGAGAGGTAGGTTTTATAACCTCCTTCAATAAACTGTTTATATATTTTTACGACTATCCTACTCGACAGGAATCCTGAAAATGACATAAGATAATATGAAATAAATATTCTTCATGGTTTGTTATCAGAGAAGCAAATCATGAGGAAAAATATCAACTTCATCCTTATCACTGATCATCTCACTTTCCTAATTCGTCTTGGGATCCTTTTTCGTTGGGTTGACTTCCCCATTGACCTGCTCATGTGGCACTCTTATCATCTTGTTGGATCATGAAGATAGGTGGATATCATTATTCCAATTGTTAGCTACCTGTCCATATATTTCGCTCCTCAATTTTTGATCTGATTTAGAATATTATATTGTTGTGTTGAGATCCTCCTTAGATTAGAAGCAAAAAAATTTCATTGTGCTTAAGGATTCATGAATTTTTGCAAGTGAAAAATGAGTTTTTACGTTAATTTTATGATCAATTTAACATAAATAAGAGATTGAATAGCAGCATAAACATGTACAAAACATAATCAAAAACACATTACAATAGGAACATCATAAAGGAGTTCACCCCTCCTAGGCTATGTCTCCTTGGTCCAGCTTCCAATGGCTTGGGCCTCTCTATTATGCTCAAAAGTGTAAAAAGATGTGTTTACAATGCTTGAATGCTTCTGAAACCTACTCCAATAAGTCGAGAATGTCCAAAAATGGCTAACTAGCCTCTTTTTGCATCCAATTTGGTTGAACACTGAAGAAGTTATGACCTCCTGTAATTAGACCACTATTCATTCCACAAATTGCACCAAATCTGGCATGATCCTACAATTTCCCCTCAAAAAGCGCTAACTAGGTGAAAATTTCTCTATGCGGTGGGCGAATTTGTAGGACGGTTGATTTAGCCGTCGAGGCCTTAGAACCAAAAATTGGGTCATATGGGGGCCATGTGCCCAAGGGCTAGCCCCCGGCACTGCCCCACCCTCCCTTCGACAGTCACGGTGAATGCTACGGGTTGAATCAATGTTCACATGGGCCACGAAGGTCATGGTTATGCTATCAGTTGAAACAAATGTTGTGGCCTACAGATGAGGTGTTCCATAGGGGGGTGATTAAGTCTGCCCCACCCCCCCCCCAAACTTGTGGTCAATAGATGGTAATACAAAGCTGCTTGCATTATATGTTAAGAACTAATGCGTAGGTGGTGTGGTAACCAATTGTAGTGTGTTGTGGGAGGTAAGGGGGTCGATCCCAGCCTCCGACCTATCTTTTCAAAAAAAATTAGTCGACCATTAGGAGGACACGTGGCAGCCTTTGGCTTAGCCATGTGTCACCTCCTCATTAGCCAACACAATAACACATGGCTAATCAAATGATGCCACCGCAATAGAATATTCCAATAATATTCCAAGAATATTACACCTGCCACCTAGGCGGTACGGATGCCCATTCAAAATCCCTATCATCCATCCGTAATTCTTTTACCTGTTCAACAAAGTGAACAAATCACATTTTTGGGAGCATACGGCGTTCGTTTCGTGTAAAACGAGTTGCACCGGATTTAGGATGACGAGCACTACATGTCATTTAGGTTCCACATCATTCTGCCAACTTTGATTTTTGAGAATAACCTTGAGCACCTTATCACTCCTCCCCACTAGAAGCCTTTTGGACCCAGAAAGATCACTTTCAGTTGTCCAGCAAGTGAGGGTACAATTCCCTCACCTTTCCAATCTCGATCCATTTATCACTGACTTGGAACTTGTGATCTAGACAATGCTTGTCGTGCCTTGCTGTGTACTTGCCTATGCCCTTTTCAAGTTGTTCTTGCACTGTTTGATGTACCATTTGGAGTCATTCAATGAACTCTTTAGCACTGTCCATGTTACGATCAGTAGAAACATCCTTCTTACCAAGATGATCCAATAAATTATGATGTAAATGGTAAACAAACTCCTCCACTTGATTCCTTTGACTCAAGCTTGAATGTAGATCTTGAAAGTACGTATTCTTTTCAACATAACTTTCATGTAAAATAAAATGATTCTTGAGGAAAGTAGTTTTACAAACTATAGGCCTATAAAGTACACCAACAAACTTACCACTTATATCTTTCTTATACCTTTTGACCGAGTGGAATAGTAGAAGAAAACCCATCCAATGGAAGTGCCTTTTTCTCTACAACTTAAACACTTCACCGTTGAAAATTTTTGAATGAAAAGAAATGGGCTTACCACATTGCGTAAAGACTATGCCCATGGCATAGTTGCCTACATCAACCTAAAACTTAAATGATTTTCTCAAGTTTAGAAAAGAAGGTATAAAGGCTGAACTGATCTTTCATTTTAAAGCATCAAATGCCTTTTGTTGTTTTCCTCCCCACTCGAAGACCTTTTTCACAACTATCAAAGAATGCAAATGAGCTACAATAGAAGAAAAATTCACAAAATATTTCCTCCAACATTGAGTTTCTCCCAAAAAACCTCTTATCCATATGACTATCTTGAACATTGACCAATCCATAATGGCATCAATCTTGGAGAGGTCTAACTTCTGCTCACCTTCTCCAATATCATGGCCCAAGTACATCAAAGAAGTTTTATCCAACATATACTTTGTCATTTTCAATAACAAATGTTCTTGACATATGACATCAAGTATTTTTTTCTCACACATGACATGTTCATAATGAAATTTTCTAAAAATGAAAATGTCAGCCAAGTAAACTATCATGTCTAGAAATGGCTTCAACACATCTTTCTTCATATGCATGAAAGTAGTAGGAGCATGGAAAAGACCAAAAAGCATAACAAGCCATTCAAACAAACCTTGCTTGGTTTTGAATGGCATCTTCCATATGTCTTCTTCAACAACTCTACTTAAATTGATGAAAATCATTTATTGAATCCCATTCAATGAAATGCTTACCATTCTTCTTGGGCATCAAAAAAAGAGGTGCACCACATGGTAAAGGAGAATGTTGAATGATCCTTTTATTCAACAATCCCTAGATTTGTTTTGTTATTTTTGCACTTTCCCTTCTTAACATCATGTGCATGTCAATGTTAGGAAGAAGACACTTTTGTTGCAATGGTATTTCATGTTGGATTCTCCTCTTGGAAGGAAATCCTTTTTCATTCTGAAACACCTCATCATCATGATTAACTACATCAACCAAATCAATTTTCAATTTTGAATTACAACCATCAAACGCTTCATAATCAATATCAACATTGGGTTTGATCATAAGTAGCACTAAATTCTTGCTTGAATTCACTAGTATTCTCATTTTCCCTGCATTAACTAATAAAGTTTGTTGTGATTGCAAATCGAAGAATACATTTTCTTGTAACCTGTAAATTTGTGTCCTTTCATATCCAACCAAATGTATATGCCTTGGGATGTGAAATGGTTTCAAGATTAAGTTGTTTCACTAAGTCATCAGATATCAAGTTGGCTTGAGACTCACTATCAAAAAGTGTGTCGATTTTTGTATGTTTTGAGGTTACCCTCACATGAAATAATTAAATCCTTGTTTCTTCATTTGGAGTACTAGTGTGACAATTTGACATACTAGTGCTAGCAATGGATTCTTTTCCTTTTATACCCATGGCTGTAATTTTAGTTTCATCACCCGAATCAGATCCCAAATCCTCTTGAATGACGGAAGATGCCTTTTCTTTTCCTTTGTTGTTGGATTTATTTGGTTTCATTTTAGGATGAAGCTTCCAACAATGAGCTTCATTGTGACCCTCTCTGGACAAATGTTTACATATTGTTTTCTCTCCTTCCTTTTTAATGGATGCATTTTTCTTTCCCTTGAAACCCTTTTCTTTCTCTTTACCTTTAAATGGATTTTTACTACCTTCTTTTGGGGTTTTTTTCCCTCTTGCCTCAAGATGAGTGGCTTGCACAAACACATCATCTAGATTATGGGGATTAAACATTAAGATAGTATGCCTAAGGTAACTATGTAAACCCTCTATGTACTTTTGTAATGCGTCCTATGATTCCAAATCTACACCTAACATTAAAGATATTTTTCTAAATTCTTGGGTGTAATCTTGCACATTTTGACCTTTAAGGTGTCTACAGTTCTGCAAATTCATGATGGATTTTTGCATATAATATAGAGGGTAGAATTATATTTTGACTTCAGCAATGAAATCAATTCAAGAAATTGAGATCTTACCATTCTTTTTAATCTGCTCTTGGGTCTTTGATTTCCACCACACGAGCGCTGCACCCTCCATTCTCAAGGAAGCTAACTGAATCTTTATGTCACCCTCTTAAAGGTTTTGAATCCTGCAATAGACCTTTAACTTACGAATCCAATTATCAAGCTTATCTGCGTTCACTTCACCATTATACATGGGCAGCTCAAATTTAACATCAAGTTTTAAAAAAGGTGATTTATCTGTTCCTTTTAAAGTATGATGATGAGTATGACTCAGGGTTGTGTTAGTGGAAGAGGGTGAAGATGCTTGTTGTGGTGTTGTTTTAAACTTAATTGACTCAGACTGCAACATTAATTGTCAACCCAGGGTAGGTCTTTATGTTTCAATGAAGTTCACACTGTCTGTGCTGATACACTCAGCGAAGCAGAAGAAAATGCAGAAAACTGTAAAAGAAGCCATTGATCTATTGTTGAATCAAACCATGTGTGTAGATAAAAAATACTCTACATAATTAAATAACAACTCGCAACTATTAAATTAAGGGTGCGCCATACAAGAACTAACATCTATTCAAGCTGGTTACTACCACTCTGTTGATTAACTTAGTGTAACAGCATAAGATAAATAGAAACAACAGAAAATGTAATCCATGATTTTTATAGCAACAATGAGAAACCATAAATCAATGAACTAATCTAGAATGTACACTACCTATATCACTGCAATCCCTGCCAAAGAGAAAGGCCCTTCCTCCTTAGCAGGACGCAGGAAGAACACGAAAGTTATTAACGAATCAGTTGGAAAGCAGTAACAGAAACAAATAAATATTAAAATAAATTCAGAATTACAGAAACAAAGAAATGATACTCTTCTATATGTTGTTCCTTGATACATAAAACATCGAGTCTTTTATGAATATTACAACCCAAAAACTAGAAACAGATCAGTCATGAGAATCTCCCGATTCTCATGCTGATAAAAAATAAATAAGTTACAACCTATTGCTAAATAAATATACATTAGTTGCAACTGCTAGAGTCTTTTTGCTTCAAAAATAAACAATCCCTACTGCCGAAAACTGATATGTGGAATAATACCCACATTTCTACCTTCAGTGCAATGGAATTGATCAAATGGTGATTCGGGATTACACAACATAACTAACGACAACACTGTTGATGTGACGGCGGATCAGTGCAAGGTGTAACAGCATCCAATGTTAACAGCAATATGTAACAACATCCAATGTGTAATAGTAATCTATAATAGCAACAGTCTGTAACAGCAGCAAGTGTGTAGTAGTAACCTGTAACAGCACTCGGGGTGTAACAACGAACCATTCTACCCTTTCCCATAGTTAATCATTGCTATTTGTTTGCTTCATAGCTTCATTCTCGTGAGCCAACACCTAAAAAGATATACTTCCCATAATACTTCTTCAATGCTCTACCAGTTAGCCACAAAAGGAATAAAGCCTTGTATTATTCGGAAAATATAACAAAGTAACATGATAGTAAAATGGATTAAAAAGGTAAGAAAATAGGGAGTTTTGTCATATAAGGGCACAGACCTAGAGGACAGAAAGGTCGAAACAGGGGAAAGAATGTGCAAAAAGTAGGTAAAAAACCACACCCAACATCTCCCCCAACTGAATCTCAATTCCTTCTACTGTGACCTCGGTGGAAATATGTGAAAGTGCAGGCACCAGCAGTATCATTGCCCAGAGCTCTGAATCCTTGATTGGCCATTAAATCATGTGGCCAAGATTCCTCTTCGTAATCACATAATCGATAATCGGGCTGATACTCCTCCAATGGCAACCATATCAAAGGGAATTTATACTTGAGGCTGATCCAGAACGCCCCCAGTGTTAGCATAATCTGATCATATTCCGGCACCTGTGTAACAACAACCACAAAGTTCTTGTACTCAAAGGGGTCCCCGTCTTGCAATTCTGCACTACAGGCCTCAGTGCGCTTGAGACATCTGAGTAGCACTTAGCTCTTCATATTTGAGAACAGGTTGAGGTAGATCCTCACAATTCTTCTTCTATAAATGAGTGATTGATCTTTGATTTTCGGATTGCTCAGGAACTGCTTGAACTCTCGATGGAGTTCATAAGCCATTCCTGGTTCAGCCTTGACCCACAATGTTGTCTTTTCCTCGTTGGTCTCTACTATTTTCTTGGCCAGTTTCCACTCAATCTGATTCCTCATAAATGAGAGGAATGCCCACAACTACAAGTCTCCCATGAAAGAAAGGACACTCGCCACCATCCTCGTGCTCACATGTTCGCACATCACACTATGTAAGAATAGCTCACACAGTAAATTCTGATCATCAAAGTCACAGGAACGGAAAATTTCCAAAAATGTGTGGGTTAAGGAAATCATATAGGTCATGTTCTCATAAATTTCCCTTAACTAAAATAAGTAGTAACATTCTCAGAAGAACACAAGGTATGACGAGGATGGCTGCCTGCATGCTAGCAGGTTTAGAGCAAGGTCATGGAGTTTGTTCTTATCAAACGTCAGGTTAGAGACCTCTTGATGCAGCTGATGCAGTTTTTCATCCTTCTTCTTCATAATTTCTTTATGCCTCTGTGCTTCTTCTTCTCTTTCCCATTCTTCTTTTAGCCATTTTTCTCTTAGGGAATCCATAAATCTTGTATGCATCCTGAGTGTAATCACTCCCTCCTATAGAGAGAGCGTCAACTGCTTCCACTTTTGCAGCTCTTCCAGTAACAACAATTTCTCAGAATGCCATCCTTCATCAGGACCCTACGTTTTTCCACATGCACTATCAATTGAGGGTGTAGCAGCCTCCTGAGGGCAAAATTGTCCCACCTCGGTTGTTGGTTCTTGTTTAAATACAACTTCATTAGTGGGTTTTATCACAGTTTCATTACCTTTCTCGATAGCTTCCATTTTCACTGCTGGTTCTTATGCGGTAGCAGTGATATCCATAGGATTTTGTCCATTGATTTCCTCCAGACCAACTTCGGTCTTTGCTGTTGGTTCTTGTGTAACATCAACATTGTTCATTGGCTCATGGATATTATCTTTCTCTTCCCCCTCTTGACTGATTTCCCCCTCCATTGTTAGTTCTGATGAAACATTAGTGTCAGTTAAGGGTTCCTATGTATCCATTACTTGATCACTCTCTATGGATTGCATTGTCTCGGTTGCTGGTTCTTGTGTAGCAACAACGTCCTTGATAGGCTCTGGTGTAACAACTTCCCAGATTTTAGTTTGAGTCCCCCTCGAGGTAGTGTCTATTGCACAGAATTTGAATCTTGCTTCCACCAACTTCTCAGCACAAGCTACACACAAAGTACCTGGGATTTCTCCCCTTCTAGCCATGTCCATGGCCTCTGCCAAAGTATCTAGCCCTGGGGCTCTTGACTCTACCTTTCCTACTACTAGTTGTTCCCTAAATTCTTTAATTTGTTTTTCTAAAATTTCAATTTTCAATAGCAAAGAGTGGGTTTTGCTATTACCAGGTGAAGGATGTTTTTTTGGCTGAGCTTGTGCCTCGTCCTTGTGCTCGACTACTTCTTTGTTCTTTCTCAACATGGATGGGGACTATGGGTGCCCGCTAGCCCTTATTCTCTACTTCGGCCTTCTGCACCAATTGGTTTATTAACTGACTTCTTGCTGACCTTCACTGTCGAGGATTGGGGTTGCTCCTTTGTCACCTTTAGATTTTCCCCAACCATCTCTGTTTGCCTTCTACAAGTGGTCCTGGACCTTTTTCGCATGAACTCTTCCCAATTATTTCCCTGTCGGCTTAAGGCATCTAGCACAATGAGTTTAATAAGGCCATGGTTAGTAGCACATGTTTCCAGATGTGCAGTTGTTTTCACATCCGTAGCCACATGCCTAATATTGCCTAGCAAGAAATATGGTTGAACAACTGCTAATGCCAAAGATGGCTCAACAATAGAAAATGATAATTAAACACAATTGTTGCCCTTCTCTCACAAGTAATGTACTTAATGAGATAGAGATCAACATCTGCCCATGGCTGGGGAAGTGACAGTCTATTTATTCCCCTGCCTTCCTTAACCAGCGACTCACTTTCTTGGAGAAAATCCCCTTTTAGTGAGGGGTCATTAACCTTCCTAGGAAATCATCTCTTCCCTTCTATTGGAAATTCTGTTACTCTAGAAATAACTTCTTCCGTGACCTCTAATTTCAACCCTCTAACTTCCATCCAGTTTCTATCCAAATTCTTTGCAAATTCCATGGCCATACTATTGTCTGATCCTTCCAATCTCTAGAAGAATTCGAACTAGCCTGCATCTTTGAAAACCTGGCATGCTTCAGGGCAATCTTCCAGGGCTTCTGTAGACCATGGCTCATGCCATATTGTTTCTCCTCCCATTGTTTATGCAATTCATTATTGTTTCACCTGCTTATCCTTCCCTTCAACACACACTCTAGTTGTTTCAGCCTATACTGCTATCTTCCTCCTCTCTAAACACTCTGAATAGGGTTTCAGTGCTTCCGGTAGGGGTATATGGTAGGGTGGCATGGTGGCACAAGTGAAGATTTTGGATTAGGATTTAGCATGCATGGTTCGTACTAAACAATGAATTTTTCCTTAATGGTGATTCATGGAGAGGTCTCGTCGATGCTATACTTACCCTTTTTGGTATGATCGTCATTAAGTAACAATAATCACTCGAGCAAATGCCTTAATTGCTGGATTTTTCAAATAATTACAAATCATGCGATGGTAATGTCACAATATGATTTGTTCCCCCCCCCCCCCCCCCCCCCCAGCTTAATTATGACAGTCGTCCTCAGCCATCAATAGTCATGTTAAGTTGCCATAATTACAAAATAAAATGAATTCAATATTACTTTTTTGATCACATACATGGGTGACGTGGGGCAAAGTAATTGGTGGTGCGATGTCGAATCATACTCGGGTAGCAAGATGCACGAACTGAATTCTAATGACGAGGATCACGATGATGTTCCTACTATTTATTACAATAAGATGTCTCGTTTTATTCCTTAAAATTCGTCAGCTATTACAGAAGTAACAACCAAGATGACTGATATATATTAATTTAATTTCTACAAAAAAGATGAAGAAGAAAAGATTGTGTAACAACACTTATTGCATGATATACTTTGGAATAACAAATGTTGTTATAGAGGGTGTAACACCGACCACCAGGTGGTTTTCAACTGCTACGAAAGTGTTTGTTAGCACCCGAGAAAGGTTTTCACGGCTAGATTATTATTATTACATTTTCCTTTTATTTTTTTGGAAATTTGAAGGTGTAACAGCTGCCACCATGTGGCTTTCAGCTGTTACACTTATTCGAAAAATAAAAAATAAAAATTGCAGCAAAGGGGGGCTTTCCCCTGTTCCTGTAACCTGTAGATCTGAATTTGTGACAATGTTGACAAATGAATCCTTCGAGGTAGGTTTGTCATACAACCAAATACGGTGCCCATTTGCAAGTAATGGTGTCCTCGCACTGTCAATGGTCACCAAATTTGTTGTCCCATTGTTAAAGATTGCATCTACCTCATAAGGACCTAGCCATCTAGTGTAGATCTTACCCTTGAATTCTTTAAACCTTGGGTCATATAAGAGAGCCCAATCTCCTTTCTGGAACTTCTTCTTCTTTATAAATTTGTCATTCCACTTAGCTCTCTACGACTAGATAAACTATGTTTACTGGATAGCAGCCAGTCATTTTTCCTCAAATTCATTGAGCTGGTTCAATCTCTGCCTTTTTGCTGTAGCCAAATCCAAATTGACCTGCAATGTTTTCCTTAGTGTCTTAATTTCATATTCAATGGGGAATAAAGGGTTCTTGCCATACATAAGTTCATATGGTGAGAATCCAGTGGTGTTTCTCCATGTAGTCTTGTATGCCCATAACACTTCTGGAAGTTTTTCAGCCCATTTTCTTCAATGACTGGCCACAGTCTTAGTAAGTATCCCCTCAATGACTTTGTTAGTGTTTTCTACTTGGCCATTTGTTTGTGGATGATAAGGCATTGTGACTTTGTGATGGATTTTATATTTCTCGACCAACTCTCAGATCTTATGAGATGTGAACTGTTGCCCTCTGTCTATGACTATCTCTATGGGTATGCCAAACTAGATGAAGATGTTTTCAAATAGAAAGTCTAAGATAGCTTGCTCCATGGCTCTGGTTAGTGCCTTCGCCTCAACCCCATTTTGTGACATAGTCAATATAGACCAAGATGTAGGATCTATGTCTAGACAAAGGATTGACTAGTCCCAGAAAATCCAGAGCCCACTTCTTAAAAGGTTCTATGACGGTTTAGGGCTATAACAACATCTCATCTAATTGCAATGGTTGTCCCATCCTTTGACAACTATCACATCCCTTCACAATATTCTTGGCATCCTAGAATATTGTCGGCTAGTAGTACCCTATTGAAAGGGCTTTGTATCATGTCCGTTTGTCTGCGAAGTGTCCTCTGCAAGGTTCCTCATGGCAGGATTTGAGAATATCAAAGACCTCAACCTCTCTAACACAACGTCTGATCTGGAAATCAGGTCCAGTGTGGTAGAGGTTCCCACCTATCTAGATATATGTAGCACTTTGTTGTATGATTTTCCTTTTCTCTTTGGAGGACAAATACTAGGGAAACTTCCCTGCAGCAAGATAATTGGCTATATCTACATACCAAGGAGAGTAAGTAGAAATAGAGAAAGATATTCATCAGGGAAAAAATCTTCAGTAGGAGTACAATTGTCATCAATAGTTAGCCTAGAAATAAAGTCGGCTACTACATTATCTTTTCTAGGCTTATCTACAATAGTGATATCAAATTCTTGTAACAGAAATAACCAACATGTAATCATACCATTTGTAATTCGCTTATTCATTAAAAAATGAATGGCAGAATGGTTAGTGTGTACAAATACTTGATACCCGGTGATGTAATGCCGGAATTTATTAATGGCATGCACGACTGCTAAGAACTCCTTCTCAGTCACTGTGTAATTGAGCTCAGCTAGATTTATATTTTTACATATGTAATAAATAGCGTAAGGTTTCTTATCGTCTAGTTTGCCCAAAACAACACCTATAGCAATATCTGATGCATCTGTAGCTATGTGAAATGGCAATTCCCAATTAGGTCCTCGCAAGACCAGAGCTGCTAATACACAACATTTTAGCTTTAAGAAGGCCCGCTCACACTTCCCTGTCCACAAGAAATCAACATCCTTCATGAGAAAGGAAAATAATGGTGATGCAATTCTTGAAAAAAAATCTATAAATCTTTTGTAATACCCTGCATGCCCAAAGAAACTACGTACCTCCTTCTGCATTTTCGGGGTTGGAATTTTTAGAATTACCTCTATTTTTGCAGGGTCTACCTTGATTCTGTCAGTAGACATGTAATGTCAAAGCACGATCCCTTTAGTCATCATCATGTGACATTTCTCAATGCTCAAAGCAACATTAGTCTATACATATCACTCTAGCACCTTTTCCAGATTGACTAATGTTGTTTCAAAATCATCTCCATAAGATGTGAAATCGTCCATGAATATTTCCAGACAGTAATTCAATAAATCAGAAAAAATCCTAGTATTTCCCTTTGAAAGGTTGTTGGCACATTACAAAACCCAAAAGGTAGCACTCTGTATACATAGGTTCCCCAAGGACAAGTAAAGGTCATTTTGTTTTGGTCTTCTGAGGCAATTTGTATCTGATTGTAGCCACTAAATCCATCCAAAAATGAAAAGAATTTCTTTCCAGAGAGAGTATCAAGGACCTAATCTATAAATGATAATGGAAAATGTTCCTTTCGAGTGGCCTTGTTGAGTTATCTATAATCAACACAGACTCTCCATTTGCCATTCTTCTTAGGAACAATGACAAGCAGTGACACTCACTGGCTGTCAGATATTGGATAAATAAAATTAGCACTCGAGAGTTTTTGTAGTTCTTCTTTCACCACTTCATTTAGTGTAGGGTTCATGCGGCGTTGTGGCTATCTAACTGGTTTACAACCATCCTTCAAATAAATATGATGAGTGCATAGGTTAGGGTGGATCCCTTTCATATCCGTATAATCCCATGCAAATGCCTTTTTATACTTCTGTAATAGTTGTAATAGTCGTTGGTTGTATTCAGTAGTCAACTTGGGATTAACATTCAAAAACTTTCAAGATTCAATCTCTATTAGACTACTAGCAATATTCAGAGTGGTTCTCATTTGTTCAAAATCTATATCTTCCACCTCTTCCTCCTCATTTTCATTTTTAATAGAATAAACAGAAAGTGAATTACTAATAAAACCATTAATAACATCATCTTCTGTCTCATCTTTGAAATACTGGGCTTTCCCCAGAGTGAGGAGTCATAGGGAAAGATCTAACTCAGGCTCAAACTCATCCCACCAAGGGTTATACACATCCATATTTGGTTTTGGGGGATAAAGATTAAGGTTTTGTGTTGCTTGGCCATCCGAGATCACCATGGATCCCGTCCTGCAGCCTATAAATTCATCTGCAGTGGCTAGCCAAGGTCTCCCTAGGATCAAAGGATGCCCCCCAAATTGGATTTGGGTTGTAGGATAAGGAAATCAACTAGATATCTCCAGGAAGCTATCGTAATCACTATATCTTCTAACATCCCCTTGGGTTTAACACAGGACCTATCTACAAATTCTAGCACAATAGGAGTGTGTCTGAGTCCCTGTAGCCTGAGAGCAATAAAGAGATCTTTCATCATTACATTAATGGCAACCCCAAGATCAATCTGTGTATTGGCTATGGCCTAATGATTAATACAGACAGTGACCGTAGGATTTCCTGGATCATTGTACTTAGTAAGGAGAGGCTAAGCAGACATTAATTTAGATAACTTTCCCATCACATGTATGGTGGTAGGGTCTTTAGGCTTCCTGCTAGGCTTCTTGATGCACAAATCTCTCATTGTCTTAGCATAGATGGGTACTTCTTTATGGGATTGTAGCAAAGGAATTTGTACATACAAAATTTTCAACTCCTTAAGAAAATCATATTCAAGCTATGAAGCCATCCTAGGTTCGGCTAGTCTTTGAGGGTATTGGGGGGTCCTACGTAACAACAGTCGAATCTGTTGTTACAGGTGTATCAGCCTTCCCTAAATTAGTTGTTACAAATGTAACAGTTCTTCGCGGGTTGGTTGTTACAAATGTAACATCTTCCTATATATCAGTTGTTGTAGGTGCAGTAGCCACCTCAAAGCCTTTGGCTTCTCCTCTGGATGGTTCACAGTCCTCCTCTATAATGATAGGGGAGTGACTATGGCTAATTACCGTGCTTGATCGCAATTGTATTTCATTAAGTTCCACGGGGGTAATAAGTTAGGTCTAGAAGGTCGTAGGAGCCTATTTTCCCTAAGCTACTTTATTGTTTGGGTTTGGGTTAGGTTGCACAGGTAGTTGGCATCGTACAGGTGTTAGAGGAATAGGAGCTTGGAAAGGAGGTAACTGCAGCTATTTTTGCATGGGTGGTGTATGCAGAGCTGAATTCTGGGCATTTCCTCTCCAGTGCTGGTTCTAGGGGTATGGTTGGGATTAAGGGTATTGAACAAGAGGAGATGATGACTATTGGATCCAAGGTGAAGGGAACTATGCTAAAGGAGGGGCAGAATATTGCCATGGGTATTGTTGGTTATTATATGCATTGTTCCACAAATTGAAAGAGGAAAAGTCTTGAGAAATACTTGGAGGTCACGGTTTGCATGGCCTCCTTGGTGCGATGAAGTAAGAGGATTGCACCTCTTCGCTTGATTCTCTAAGTACTACCTTTAGTCTAGGAAGATCCTGACACTTCTCTGTCAAATGCTCTAGCTCGCAGATATTACACAGGTTGATGTTGTTCAATTCAAATTCCCTGTGAGGATATTTCTTCTGACAAGTCAGACAGAACACGGCCAAGGGTGTATCATATTTTTCTTGTGTCCCTTTGATCTGTGTTGTTGTTATCTGGGCCGAGAGAGTACTGAGGCTATCAATCTTGAATTTTTCAAATAAATTTCCCATCTCCACTCTAGTTATTCCTCCGCTTGTAGATTTTTGTATGTGAACAGAGGCATCCCAAATTGTACTTCTTCCTTTAGACGATCCTCGAGAGCATCATAGGTAGAGCTTTATAAGTTTAGCGAATGGCTCTTTTGATATATCCTATTTTCCTAATAGGTTCAGGGTGTCAAGGTAGTCATCCCTCATTCCTCTAATGAATAAATTCTTCAAGATTTATGAGTCTAAATCGTTGTGTTTCAACCTCTACAGATTGTAGTGGAATCATTCCACATAATCTTCCAGGATTTCTTCCTCCTTTTGTGTCACTCTAAATATCTCTTCCCTTAAGTCCCTTGTCCTACAATAGTCTTGGTACTTTGACAAGAACATCTCCTTCATAGCATTCCACGTTTGAAATGGAAGCGGGGCCTAATCCCATGAACCATCTCAAGGCTGCTCCTTTTAAGGCAGCAAGAAATAACTTTAACTTCTGAGCATATCCTGTATAATCACAACTTCTACATAGCACATCAAACTCAAATAGAAATGTATCTAGATCTTCCATAGTCATCCCTTTGAAGGATGATAAGGATGATAGAGGAATATTTTTCGTAGGAGCTTCACTTTCGATATTCCCAATTGGGAATTCAAAGGTAGTGGTGTATGTTTTAGCATTGTTATCATTTTTTTCACCCATGATTAATCCTTCTAACCCTTTATGTAGAAGACGTTCTTCAAGCTCTGTTTGTGATGGCCATATAGACGTTATTAGTGCCTCAAATACCCATGGGGATGGTTGTTTCACTGCACTACCTGTATCCGGATATTGATAAATCAACATGTGATTTTCTATCTCAGGTGTCCATTGTTCCCCCTCGGTTTCCCCTTGCCCCTCGGTCCTCAAATTTTGGCTACTATCTTCTCCTTCTTTCTCATAAATCAAATCCTTGATCTTGGGGGTATGAGTGCTAACCTTAGAATGATACGGTCTCGAGATGGAGGGATTGGAGGTTTTTTATTTCACTATGGGAGTAACAGCCTTCTATGGCCCTGTTTTCCTTGCATTCCTTTGAGAGTTGGACTATTCTTTTTCTACCTTGGGGATTAATTTTTGGATAAATGTCTTCCTTCCCAAATCTCCACCCTTTGTTTCCTTTTTACGACCCATCATTCCTATGACTTATTAGTATGGGATGATTTTAGTATCTTTGTAAGTCCTACAAGTGCACACATGGACCCTATGTGTATTAAATCACACTCTAAGTGTCTCAGTCTTTGACAGTGGTGAGCCCTCCCAGGTATGTTAGAGAGATGCACAGGTTCTTACCTCTCGTCTTACCTCCTAGTGACTGAAGAGCTGAAGACACACTAACAAAGAATCAAAATGTCCTAAGTTTCCTAGTAATCACAATGGTGAGCCCGCCCAGGTATGTTAGAGTGATGCGTAGGTTCTTACCTCTCATCTTACTACCCATCAACTGTGGACTAGGAGCACTCTATATCAACCAAACAACTTGGTTGACTGTATCATCAACTTGCCATCCCTGGAAATGGCGCCAAAATGTAGTGTTGTTTTAATCAACCTTAATTGACTCAGACTGCAACATTAATTGTCAACCCAGGGTAGGTCTTACTGCTTCAATGGAGTTCACACTATCTGTGTCGATACACTCCAGCCAAGCAGAAGAAAATGCAGAAAACTGTAAAAGATGACACTGATCTAAATTGATGAATCAAACCATGTGTGTAGATAAAAAATACTCTACATAATTAAATCACAACTCGCAGCTATTAAAGTAAGGGCATGCCACATAAGAGCTAACATCTATTCCAGTTGGTTACTACCACTTTGTTGATTAACTCAATGTAACAGCACAAGATAAATAGAAACAACAACTAATGTAATCCACGATTTGTACAGCAATAATGAGAAACCATAAATCAGTGAAATAATCTAGAATGTACACTACCTATATCACTGCAATCCCTGCCAAAGAGGAGGGCCCTTCCTCCTTAGCAGGGCGTAGGAACAACACGAAAGTGATTAACAAATTAGTTAGAAAGTAGTAACATCATCACCATGCTAATTGATATTAAAATAAATTCAAAATTACAGAAACAGAGTAACAATACTCTTCTATATGTTGTTCCTTGATACATAAAAAGTTGAGTCTTTTATAACTATTACAACTCGAAAATTAGAAACAGATCAGTCATGAGAATCTCTCGATTCTCATGCTGATCAAAAATAAAGAAGTTACAACCTATTGCTAAATAAATATACGTCAGTTGCAACTACTGGAGTCTTGTTGCTTCAAAAATAAACAATCCCTACTGCTGATAGCTATTATGTGGAATAATACCCACATTTCCAGCTTCGGTGCAATAGAATTGGGCGAATGGTGATTCGGGATGACACAGCATAACTGATGACAACACTATTGGTGTGATGGTAGATCAGCGTGAGGTGTAACAACATGCAATGTGTAATAGCAATCTGTAACAACATCCAATGTGTAACAGCAATCTTTAATAGCCGCAATCTGTAAAAGCAGCAAGTGTGTAGTAGCAACGTGTAATGCACTCAGGGTGTAATAGCAAACCGTTCTACCCTTTCCCGCAGTTAATCCTTGCTACATGTCTACTTCATAGCTTCATTCTCGCGAGCCAACACCTAAATATATAGACTTCCCAAAATACCTCTTCAATGATCTCCTAGTTAGCCACGAAAAGGAATAAAGCCTCATATTATTCAGTAAAATATAACAAAGTAACATGATAGTAAAATGGATTAAAATGGTAAGAAAACAGGGAGTTTGGTCATATAAGGGCACACGCTTGGAGGACAGAAAGGTCAAAACAGGGGAAAGAATGTGCAGAAAATAGGTAAAAAAGCACACCTAACACTTGCAAAGAAGAAGATGAAGAAGGTGGTGGAGAGCGTGGAGGCTTGTCTCCATTTCCATTACTTCCTCCTGAAGAACCTTCTCCTTTGGGAGGTTTGGAACTTTCATCTTGCAACCTGGTATTCCTCTCTTCATACAGGACCTTCACAATCTCTGTCATATCAAAGAAAGCCTTTATGAATGTCTTCTAATCTTCTATCATGTTTGTAGGTTCTCCTTCATGAGACATGATCTTTGGAGTCTCAACTTCAACTTAAGGCTAAACTAGTGTTTGAGATTGTGGCAACCTTTCTCTCCTTCACCTTGATCGAACTTCAAGGCTTCCAATGAGCTTCCCTTCTCCTCTTTTGAGTTTTAACCTTGTAAGAATGGCATAAACTTGCAAACAATTAAATCCTTCTTTCACAAAGAAAACCTACTACTCTGATACCAAAAATATATGATTTAGAATATTAGATTGTTGTGCTAAGATCCTCCTCATATTAGAAACAAAATGCTTTCATTGTGCTTAAGGATTCATGAATTTTTGAAATGAAAAATGAGTTTTATGTTAATTTTATAAGTAATTTAACATAAATAAGAGACTGAACAATAGCATAAACATGTACAGAACATCATCAAAAACACATTACAACAGGAACATCATAAAGGAGTTCACCTCTCTTGGGTTATATCTCCTTGGTCCAACTTCCAACGGCTTGAGCCTCTATATTTTGCTCAAAAATGTAGCAATATATGTTTACAATGCTCAAATGCTTCTAAACCCTACTCCAGTGAATCGAGAATGTCCAAAAATGGCTACCTAGCCTCTTTTTGCATCCAATTAGGTCGAAAACTAAAGAAGTTATGACCTCCCCTAGTTAGGCCATTATTCTCTCCACAAAGTGCACCAAATTCGGCATGATCCTACAATTTTGCCCCAAAATGCACTAACTGGGTGAAAATTTCACCGCGTGGCAAGCAAATTTGTAGGATGGTTAATTTAGCCACTCAGGCCTTATAACCAAAAATTGGGTCATATGGGGGCCATGCACCCAAGGACTAGCCCCCGCGCTGCCCCAACCCCTCCCTCTAGCAATCACAATGAATGCTACAGGTTGAAGCAGTGTTCACATGGGCCACAAAAGTCATGGTTAGGCTAGAGGTTGAAATAAATGTTGCAGTATGCGAATGAGGTGGTCACATGGGGGGGCGATCAATAGATGTTAATACAAAGTCGCTTGAATTATATGTTAAGAACTAATGCATAAGCGAAGTGGTAAGTAGTTGCAGTGTGTTGTGGGAGGTTGTGTAGTTCAGCCCGGCCAACAACCTGTCTTGCCAACAAAATTTTAGCGACCATTAGGAGGACACGTGGTAGCCTACGGCTTAGCCATGTGCCATGTCCTTATTGCCTAACACAATAAAATATAGCCAATCAAATGATGCCACCACAATATAATATTCCAAGAATATTCAAGAATGTTCCAAGAATATTCTACTTGCTACCTAGGTGGTAGAGATGCCCAGTCAGCATCCCTATCATCCATCTGCAATTTTTTGACCTATTTGACAAAGTGAATAGATTTTGTTTCTAGGAGCATACAGTGTCTATTTCATGCGAAACAAGTTGTACCAAATTGAGGATGACGAGCACTACACGATTGTTCAAGTTCCACACCATTATGCCAACTTTTATTTTTTAGCATAATTTTGAGCACTTAATGAACTGGTATTTGGAACCTACATTTTATTCAAGTAAGTTGCAGAATCAACCATTATTAGTTGTAGAATTGGTGCAATCCAGTAGCTTATGTAAATATTACATTAAATAATAAGGAAACAATGAAACTATGAATAAAATATGATTAGGTGTCTGCTTTTGCCAATAATTGTGCAAGCTCACACCTTATTGGGATTATTATGATAAAAAAGGAAGAGAATGGAGTGTATGGAGTTTATGAAAGGTGTCAAAAAGGAACAATTTTTGTCTTCAACATTCCCCCACATAGAAGATATTGCATTTCCTCATGCACAAAATTTCAAAATTTGCGATCCACTTTATCACTGAGCTACTTCTGAAGCTTGAGAAAGAACATCTAAATTAGTATTCTCTATTTTTCTGATTTTGCTTCTGGTTTCCATCCTTGGTTTCTTCATTAAAATCACACATTGAAAAACCCTTATTTTATTTTGGAGAAGTTTCTTTTTAGGATTTAAATTCTTGTTTTTCTTGTACCAATGGAAAATATGTAAGAGATTATTGTCATTTTGAGTGCTTTGAATGTCATTATGTACCTTCATTGCTTCATGTTCCTGCTTCAGAAACTTGTTTAACACTTCTATTTCTTAAATTTCTTGTTTAAGAACATTTTCAACTATGGAGTCTTCTGGAGTGATGAAATGAACTTATTTAATCAGAATTTCTTCTTCATTTGAGGATAAATAAATAGTTTTCCCTTGTTCTTTCTATTCCTTGTTGGACTAGAAATTGAATTAGCAATTGGACTAGCTATTTATGGTTCTTCTTCTTCTTCTAAATCAACAAAACCTGGAGACTGTTTAATGATTGATTTCATAAGTCATGCGCTTCTTTTTGATGGCTTTTCAGTAGTGAGATCTCGTTTTCTCTTGCTATTTATGGTTCTTCTTCTTCTTCTAAATCAACAAAACCTGGAGACTGTTTAATGATTGATTTCATAAGTCATGCGCTTCTTTTTGATGGCTTTTCAGTAGTGAGATCTCGTTTTCTCTTGCTATTTTTGTTTTCTTTGTTCCTTCCTTTGATGGACCTTCATGTGTGTCAATAGATTTCTTCTTTATAATACTTTCCAAAACATTTACAAGAGGGGTGTCATCATTAGAACCATTCTTTGTGTGCTCATCTTGTGGAATTTCTTGTGTAGGTGTTTTATTTTGAATCTTAGAGTTTGAGGGAAGTTTCTAGCAACTTCTTCTTATTCTAGAACTGGACTCATATTGTTCAGCTTCCTTAAAGTGATTTCAAACTAGAAAATCCTCCCAATTATCCTCTTTACTCTTCAAATTAGCTTCAATTAAGATTTTTACTAACCCGTGATGATACAGGGCATTGTCAATAGACTAAATTTTTCTTTGGATATTAGTAGCCATTTTCTTCAACTACAGAGCAGGAAATATGGAAAATTAATTTCATTGCCATCAAAAAAATGCATCATCAACCAAGCATGGTAAAAGAACATATTTCTAAACTACCCTCACAGGCTATGAATTTATGAATAATTAATAATAAATTCCTCCATTTAGTTTTCAAATTTGTTACTAGAATTCCCTTCTTAAAAATGGAGATGTCCATACCTGGGTTTTTCAAGAATATTTCCCAATCCTTCTCTTTGATTTTGCAATTTTTAAACCAACTTTCCTCGTTTCTCAACAATCCTGTAGCTTCTACAATGAATGACTCTGTTAAGACTAGCTTGATATCTCCAATTTCCACTTCTATCCCATCATATGCCCAAGCAAATGACTTTATAACCTCATTATCATGCTCATAAAACTTTTCAAAGAACTATAACCACCATGCATGTTGCAATTGTTGTTTCACCTGTGGATAACCTTCAAGAAACTTGACTCCATTTGGCTTGAAATGCATAATAACTCCCATGGTGAGGAAGCTTCAATTCGTAACTTCCATTTTTTATAGTATTAGGGAGTGTAGTAAGGACGAGAATGGAATTTAGGTAGTAGTTGATGAGTTTTCAGCAAAGAACAATGAAACAGAGCCGAAGGAAGTGGGATATAATGTGAAGGAAATGGGATAGTGTATGGGAGAATTGAGATATATACATGGATAATGGTGAATGAATTTATACAATAGCAAGGTTTTAATTTCCTTCTCATTTCGTGATGATTATCAAAATTTTATGTATTGAATGGTGAAAAACCAATATTATGTCATGAAAAAGGTAATCATTACAAAATATGGTGGAGGGAACAGTTATAATCATCCATTTATTTCATAATTGAATGGTTATCCTTAATTATTTAACTAATATTTACATACCTTTCATTCTGCCTTGCTAATTTGTTCTTTCTGTAGGTTGCTCACGTTGCTTTACTTGTGATCTCCATTCAGATTTCTTTGACCATGATCTTCATTTTCTTTAGTTGTAATCTATCAAGTCAGCTACGGAATTTCATGAGAGCTACAGATTATTGACAATTTTGTAGTTGTCTTATTTCTACAAAGAGGAACAAAATAAATGGGACAAGAATAGGGAAATTAGAAGAAAATCTATGCTGCCAGAATTCTTGGTTTTCAACTTATATTTTATGTATAAAAATACCAACAATGTTCGTTTTAATGTTTATACAATTATTATTTTTATCATTTTATTATTATTATTTTATTTTATTTTATTTTTAAAGTAGAAAGCTTAGTTGGAGAGGAAGAAGAATCTTCCTTGACCAACTTGAAATCAATATTATCATGTAGATTCCTTATGAACTCTTCCTTTGTTAATGGTTTATGATATATTCATAATCTATGACCATTTACAAGGAAAGTTGCTTTTTCTTTATCAATAGTTTTAATTCTGACTGCTCCATTATAAAAGACAGTTTCAATCTCATAAGGACCAAGCCAATGAGTTTGAAATTTTCCTTGAATATATTTAAATTTAGAATCAAAAAGCAATGTCCAATCGCCCAGCTTGAACTTCCTATATTTGATAAACTTATCATGCCATTTGCATCTTTGTTGTTGAACTATATTGGTTTTGTGAATAGCATCTTGTCGTATCCTATCAAGTTCATTCAATTTCTCCATTCTTTGTTTTTGGGTTTCTAATAGATCAAGACCCAATTTGAATATTGTTTTTAAGGTCTTTATTTGGAACTCAAAATGAAATAGGACTTACATCCCATAAACAAGTTCATAAGGAGTATGTCCTATTGTGTTTCTCCATGTGGTACGATATGCCCATAAAGCTTCTAGAATATTTTCTTCCCAATCTCTTTCATGCAGATGTACAGTCTTTGTAATAATTGCTTCAATTACTTTATTAGTAGCTTCAACCTGTCTATTTTATTGTGGATGATATGGAGTGGACTTATGATGTTTGATATTTTATTCCTCCATTTGCACCAACTTGGATGTAAATTGAGTACCTTGATGTGTCACAATTTCCCTTAGGACACCTAATTGAGTGAAAATGTCCTCTAAAAGAAATGAAAATACAACATTTTTAGTAGAAAAAGGAAGTTCTTTAGCTTCTACCCATTTTGTGACATAATCTGTACAAACAAGAATGTAGTACCTTTTTTGCCTTGATGGTGGATTGATTGGACTAATAAAATGTGGATCCCACTTTTCTAAGGGTTCAATAAGTACCTGAGTTTGTAGAGGCATCTCACCTGAAGGAACATGATTTCCCATTCTCTGGAAACTAGCACATCTCTTAACATATTATTTCGTGTCTTTAAAAAGAGAAGGCCAATAATATATTAAGGATTTTATAGGTAGTCCTTTTATCAGCAAGGTGTCCTCCACATGGTTCTGCATGGAAAGCCTTTAATATTTTTGGTACTTCATCATCTATGACACATCTTCGAATGATTAAATGAGACCTTGTTTTACAGAATTCTCCATTTATCCATGAATAAGTTGCACTGGTTTGAATAACTTTCCTTTTCTCTCGAGGAGACAAGTATGAAGGTAACTTTCATCTAGCCAAATAGTTAGCAATATCTGCAAACCAAGGAGATTTAATAGATACTACAAAAAGTTATTCATCAAGAAAATTATCTTTTACATGAACATCCTTATTATCATTTTGGATTCTATATAGAAAATCAGCAACTGTGTTCTCCTTTCTAGGCCTATCCAAAATAGTAATATTGAATTCTTGTAATAATAATCACCATCTTGTAACTCTGCCATTAGTAATTGAGTTATTCATTAAATATCTAATTACAGAGCGATCTGTGTGAACAAAAGTTTCATAACCAATGATATAGTGTCAAAACTTATTAATGGCATGTACAACAGCTAAAAATTCCTTCTCTGTTACAGTATAATTTAACTCTACAAGATGGAATAAGGAGTCAAATATTTTTGTCCCAATACAGCTCCTAAAGTTGTATCTGAAGCATGAGTTGAAATATGAAAAGGAAGACTCCAATTTTTTCCTCTTACGATAGGTGCTTCAAAATCTTTTCTTTCAATGTTTCAAAATATTTTTGGCAATCAGAATTCCAAATGAATTCACATTCTTTTGCAAGTAATTTTAAAAGTGGAGAGGCTATCTTTGTGAAGTTTTTTATGAACCTTCTTTAATAACCAGTGAACCCAATAAAATTTCTAACATCTCTTTGACAAACATGAACTAATAATTTAGAAATAACTTCTACTTTAGATGAATCCACCTTAATTCCATCTCCTGAAATGTGGTGACCTAAAACAATTCCCTCAATGAACATCATAAAGCATTTTTAATGGCTTAATGAGAGATTTGTTTCTTTATATCTAATGAGAACTTCTTCTAAATTTGGAAGAGATTACTCAAAAGAATTACCATAGACAGTAACATCGCCCATGTAAACTTCCACACAATCTTGAATTAGATAAGAAAAAATGCCTACAAATGCCCTTTGGAATGTTGCAGTTGCATTACATAATCCAAAAGGAAGTACCCGGTAAGCATAGGTTCCCCTTGGACATGTAAAAGTTATTTTTTGTTCATCTTCTAGAGCTACATGGATTTGGTTATATCCACTAAAAGTATCTAGGAATGAAAATTACTTTTTCCCTACCAATGTCTCAAGGACTTGATCTATAAAGGGAAGCAGAAAATTATCTTTCAAGGTAGCTTCATTCAATTCCCTATAATCGATGCATACTCTCCATTTTCCATTTTCCTTTGGAACAATCACTAATGGTGAGACCCACTAACTATTCGATATTGGGTAAATGAAATTCATATTTAACAATTTTTATAACTCCCCTTTAACAATTTCCCTTAAATTTGGATTCATCCTCCTTTGGGGTTGTAGAGATGGTCTGGAATTTTCTTCAATTTAGATATGATGCATACAAGTATGATGATCAATTCCTTTCATATCAGTGTATTCCCATACATAAGCAAAGGAAAGTTCTTGTAACATATTTATCAGTTCCTTCTTTTGGGATTCTTCCAAATTATAATTAATGTTCAAAGTTTTCCTTGGAAAGACTTCTATTAAAGAATTGCCAAATTTTTCCATAGAATGTAAAGCCATTTGATGTGATGATAGATATTCAACATTGTATCGTTCTATAAAATTTTGGTTTTTTTCACAATATGAGGAAGAATCATTGTTATTCATTAGATTTAAAAATTGATATTCTTCATCTATTTGTGAAGTAGAAAATATTGGTTGTATATCAAAATAATCATTATCATTATCTATCCAAACTTCACTTTCTACTTCTATTTTTATTTTTGCAGGAGGATATCGTATGTATTTCTTAGTCGAGCTTCCATCAAAGATAAACATATCACCATATCTACAACTTATAAAATCATGAGTTGTAGCTAACCATGGTCTACCTAGAATCAATGGATGTCCTCCTAAATTATTCTTGGGAGTTCAAATCATAAAATCAATAGTATATTCCCAAGAATATAAGGAGATAGATACATGTTCTAAAACACCATCAAGTTTGATAACAGATCTATCCACTAACTGTAGTAATGTTGGTGTGTATTGAAGATTAGAAAGTTTTAATTAATCCATAGTTTGTTTATTCATGATATTGATAGCTGCTCCTAAATCAATCAATGTGTTTGGAATCTATCCAACATTAATGTGTGTTTTTACAATGGGACTACCTGGATCTAAATATTTTTGAAAGTTGGTTTTCTTGTCATAATATTTGCAATTTTTCCAACTAACTGAATTTTTTTAACCTCTTTTCTTTTTCTTCCTTATTTTTTAATGCTTAACTCTCTGATTATATTTGTGAATATTGGCATTTCCCTTATAGATTGTAACAAAGGAATTTTGATCCAAACATTATTCAACTCATCTACCATATCATATTCAAGCAACACAATTTGTTTTTCTATTCCTTTGTCATTTTTTAGCGTTTCAGGAAAAGGTGGACTTTTAACAGAAATAGAAGGTTGTTTTGTAATGGGAGTTGAGTTTATTGAGGTATCATGTATAGGGGTGCTCTCTTTCTAAGGAATTTCTTCTTGATTAAGAGTTGTTTCTTTTTCAAGTGATTAATCCTCTCCAGATTCTTGAATAACAACAGATGGTAACTTATTTTCCAAAACTCCACTAGATTTTAGTTGGACATTGTTTAGATCTAATGGAACTATCATGCAAGCTTGGAAATTCTGACCCTCTATAAATTAAAAAGGTTGTGAATTTTTATTATTCAGATTTAGAAGTGGCTAAGAAGGCAGTTGATTGGTTTTTTGAGGTTATGATGTGGATGGTAATTGAAGTGGTTCATTAGAAGGTTGAGTTTGATTTTGAAATTGTGGAAAAGTGTTTGATTGAGGAGGGAAATATGGAGGATGATATGGAATAAATGATGGTTGAAATTGATTATACTGAAGATTCCTAGAAGGATACTGCCAACCTTGTGTCCATAATGGATTTCCAGGTGGCCAATTTTGCCAAGGCATTATAGTATTCCAATTGTCGTGAGGTTGTGAAAATGATTTTTATTGAGGATTAAGACCATGTACCATATTTGGTTGTTGTGGTGGCCATGGTATTTTACCAATAAAATAGAGTGACCCAGATTGGCTTGTTTCAACTTCATTTTGTAAGACTGCTTTAAGTCCAGCAATTGAAGGGCATTCCTTTGTGATATGATTTTCTGCTCAGATAGCACATATTTCTACACTGTTAAGAGGACATTATCTTAGAGCATGTTTCTTTTTGCATTTAGAACAAAAAATTGGTAATGCAGCATTTTCAGCTTTTGGCTTGTTTTGAAACTTAAGAGTATCTATTTGTTCACTAATACTCCCTAAGATATTTCCTTGAAGTTTTCAAGAAAAATACCTAATTCTACTCTACTCATTGTCTCGGTTGCAGATTTATTAATCCTAGACACGTCTCTTGTATTTTTCACAGTTCTAGAATTTCCTCTTAAAATGTGTACATGCAATTCCTAAATTTCTCTAAATGATAATTGAGAAACATTTCCTTTTCCCATTAAATTGAGAATATCTACCCACTCACTCTAATAGATTTTACCAAAATATATTTCAAAGTTTATTCATCTAGATTATGCATTTTATCCCCTTTAACATTATAAGCAAATCTTTCAATGAAATCTTCAATATTTTCATCCTCTTTCTGCATCATTTTAAAGACTTCATCTTTAAGGTTATGAGGCATACAATAGTCTTTGTATTTATCTAAGAACACATTTTTCATTGCTTCCTGTGTTCTTATGGTATGTGTTCCTAATCCAATAAACCATTTAAGTGCTCCACATTTAAGAGTGGTTGGAAACAATTTCATTTTTTGAGAATCAAGAAAGTTGTCATAAGATCTACACAAGACTTCAAACTCAAAAAGAAATGTTTTAGGATCCTCATGTCTTACTCCATGGAAATTAGGGAGGATGGAGGATGAGATATTGTTCATTGTAACTGCGGTATCTTCATCTAAGATGGGAAACCCAAAAGGTTTTGGTTCTCCTCTACTACCTCTTCCTCCTCTTCCTCTACCTCCTCTACCTCTTCCTCCATTACCTCTTCCACTTCCAATCCTAAATTCACAATTCATATTATGTACTTCTCCTTCTCCTTCCCCTACCATTGTAGATTATTCAGAGTTAATGTAGGGTTCTTTAATTGGATTTTCTAGCTCCTCTTCTAGCTCTTTTATCAATGCAGTAAAATAAGTTTCTTCTTCTTCTGAACTAGGGACTTCGAGTTCTTTTCCTAGAATTGGTTCTCCAGTTGAAGATAGAAAGGTTACTCCTTCTGTTGGGATGTAGGTTTTTCAACTATAGCTACAGTAGAAGAATTTGGTGATATTTTGGTTGGATTTCATATATTTGTACCTTACGGAGTGTAAGTCTACCTACAAATGATGGAATATAAGTTTTGGTGGATAGTCTGGTACTATGTGATCATGGTGATTTTGGAATAGAACTCCTACCTCTAATTATAAACCTTCACCTAGAATCTCTTTCTCTATGCATAAATAAGTTTTTATCATTTTTTTTTAAATGAAAAGACTCCTAAAAATTGAATCCTATATACATGTCCCTGGAAACAACACCAAAATGTTTGGTAATTTAATTGAGTTTAAATTGCTACATAAATTATCAACCAGGGATTGTAAATTGATGAAGTGTATGTGCACCAGTTGTGCTAGGATTCTTTATTATGTGAGTAAATTGTCAAACTGAATTAGGATGTTTTCATGCACATGGTTCATATAAGAAATTGTCACTCTTGTAAGAAAGGAAAATATCACACTGACAAAAATAGAACTAAATTAAAGTGCAGAATGATCATTGTCCCAGCAACTGAACCATTTGTTGGCTTGATGGAGCATGACCTAGGTTCAACTTTAACTACGCCAACCAACAAAACCTTAACTGTTGGCCCTTTCAAAAACAACCTACGTAGCATAGGTTGCATCCTCACCCGAAGCAGTATTGGGGTATGCTAGAACCAGGTTTCTGCATCCAGAGGCCTATGTGATGGTCTCCTAAGGTTCTTATAGCTTATATATATCTTCTCGCAACCTTATTTCTTCTAAACAAACAACTACTGCAACTCTATCTAATTGCAAATCTTCAAGAATGTGGTTAATTATACTTATCATGCATAAAGATTACAAATCTACCATTTCCATGCAATAAATAAGCATTAATTCACATTAAACACATTAGAGAGCCAAGATACATAAACAATGCAGAAGTAAATAAAAGAACACAAATGCTTCAATTTCGGCCCAAAAGAGTCTTTATTAAGTACAAACGTTCATATACAAACTTCTTATCCCTGCACACTCAACTGAAGGGCCCGCGCACTCAGCTTGCAGACTTACCAAGGTCTCCACATACTCAGCTGCAGGAGCCTTCCCATTTCACCCAAGTACAAGAAACAGAGCTTTCCTTCCTTAGCACCTTGATCTTACAATGATTCTTCACTTCAAGTTAGGTCTCAAAACAACTCTATCACCTACCCACCTAAGGGACTAAATCCCCTTTGGCTCTACTTAGCTTCGCACTCTACTTTCCATATTTTATGGAGACTTTACCTTTGCTTCAAAAATATATTGAAAAAATGACTCAAAACTCAACAAAATTGACCCCAAGGGTCCCATTCCAACAACTAGCTTTTGCCAATAACCTTGCAATATGACACCTTTGGGATTATTATGATCAAAAAATAAGAGAATGGAGTGTATGTAGTTTAGGAAAGGTGTCAAAAAGGAACAATTTTGGTCTTCAATAAGGATGAATAAGAAGTGAAAGATACCTATCATGAAGATGTGAAGACATAGAAACAAAGAGAATAGCTTTGCATCAATACACTACAATGAAGTATTATGTCACTATCATCAAGTCCTGGCTTCTCAAAATGTCACCATAAAATTCTTATGTTGTCAATATATTTTTCCATAAATTTGTGTGAGTGTAGTATTGTATTTTCAAAAAAATGAGGAAATGTAAAATGTGTAATCCCAAGGGTCACACATGGAATGTGTAATGTCACTAGAGAGACCTAGAGTCATGTAGAAGCTCAAAGGTCACATAGTAATTTAAAAAGTCACATGGAAGCTCAAGAGTCATGAGGGAGGTCAAGAGTCATAAGGGACGTGGAGAGTCGCTCAAGGAAAAGGAATTTTCACCTTGGCTTCTCAAGGTAGGAATAGGAGAGAATATCATCCTTTTGAGGACTGAGCAATGGCTTAACATTCCACTATTAGAGCTAGTGTTGTATAATTGTAATGGTGTATCTTGTGACTTTCACTTAATAATTTGAAGTTCTTGGAGCCGGTGCACTTTCATGCATATGTCATGAATGATTATAAAGTTATTTTTTCATTGTTTGTGGTGTATGTATATGTTACTACATACTAATGAAACTGAAATATTTTGGTTTCTTTAGAATGCATCTTTGAATTGTGTGTCTCATGCTTTCATGATCATTGTTTGTTTGTGAACTATTTGGCAAGATAATTAATGATTCTTTTAGACATATGCATGTGTCTTTATTAGTGTAATATTATTACTTTTCTCTTAAATACACACTTTCTCTTCCCTTCCATGAAAGAACCTTTATACACTTTACAATTGAATACTTCACAAGGCTAAGTTGCTTGCTCATCTCAAAATTATGTGTACTATATTATGTTGTTTATTGTAGCTAATGCAAATAATTAAGAATATCGCAACTAAGACTATTTCCCAAATGGGGCTCCTACTCCAAATGGTGTGAGGTATAGTTGGGATTTCATATCGTGGAGACCCCATATATGTTTCCAGCATCCAACACTATCAAAATTATGGCACTAGAAGGAGGGTAGCATTTTTATTGTTGATAATTCACCACATTCACATAAAGAACCTTATGTTCAAGGTAGAAAATGTTTGAACCCAACTCCAACTCATATATTTGAGAAAAGAGATTCATATCACCAAGGTTCGGACCATGCTTACAAAGTCACTTATGATAAACTCTAGACAATTTGGCCTAATACTCATCATTTTTCTAGAGCTCTTAAATTGCATCCTATCATATCTGATCTTCCTCATATGAAATCAAGGAAAGAGACAACCCATCATGGTGTGTTAGTTTCTTTAGTGGAAGAATTGATTCCCACTACCCTTGAATATTTAGTTAGCTCTCTTAAAGAAACTTATCATCGAAGGGATATTCCACCACCTAGTGGGGGGAATATAGAAGGAGACAAAGAGGATTTTCATTTTTATGATGATGAATAGCTAAGAGATAACGAACAACAATGAAATTCCAATAGTGAAGGAGAAGAACCTTCAAAATCTAAGATTAAAGAAGAGGAGGAGAACAAAAACATGGATGATGAGCAATTGGATTGGATAGCCTAAGGGCCTATTTTTCTTTTGGTAAATCTTCATCGCTTACTAAAACACCTGGAAAATATGCTTACAAAGTATGATCTAGAAAAGAAAGTGAAGGTTGAAGATCACATTGATGACTTGTACTTACATCGAAGGATGTTAGAGGTAAGTTTTTATGATGCTTCTTGTAGATTATTTCCATACACTCTTGAGGGTAGAGCGTTAGTTTGATATCATAGCTTTCCACCAAATTCAATCCATAATTGGAGGGACCTTAAATAGTTTTTCTTAGAAAAAATTGATCATGATAAAACTCTTGTCATGTTACTTAAATAACTCAAAAACTTTAAGATGGGGGATAAAGAAAAGGTTAAGGATTTTAATCAGATATTTACATGTATTTTGAATAAGTTCCCAATTGATGTGCAACCTCATGATTCAATTACTAAGGATTATTATATTGTTGTCTTTCCCACTAATATTTATGTTTTTGTAAAGTGAGATGGAAAGGAAATTTTGGCTCTTAACTTTGTAGAAGCAATTGTTATTGAAAAGTACTTAAGGCCTATTGGAGTCATTGTTGATCAAGAAGATTCAAAGGACTCCAAGGACACCAGAAAAAAGTCCCAAGCCTTCTCCACTAAAATCAAAGAGCAAGATCCTTTTGACATAGAAAGCTTTTCTAAATCCTTGAAGTTATTAACCAAGTATTTGAACTCAAAATAAAGTCAAGTGAGTCTTATACTAATAATAAGTATTTTAAGTTGTACTTTAAGAATAAAATCAATCAACACGCTACGTTTGCCCAAAGATATAATGTTGTATTTAACGTTGAGAACCTGGGCATGGATAGCTATTGTACTTTTCATCAACAAATAGACTCTAGGAAAACATGCCCGCAATGGAAACATAACATGAATGTTGTCGTTTCCAATGTCACAGAATGTTTCTTTGAAAAATAGAATTTAGAGTAGACTCAAGACACTGATGAACCAAGCTCGATAGAGGAAAACAAAAGTGTTGATGATTTAATTTTCATGTTTGATCTTATTCTAAACATTGATTAACAAGGTGCTAGTGACCCCCCAGTGGGTGAAGCTCCTCCTCAACAACCAACTAAGAAATATAACTTGAGGAGAAAAGGATCGATACCCAAGCAACATGTGAGGAAGCAGTTATTGAGGAAAATCTTACATCCTAGTAATATTGTTCAAGGCACTCAGACCAAGTCTAGAAGCACTCAACCTTAGAAGAATGTGTCCATGAATAATAGAAACAAGTCTATCACTCTTAAGGCATTGAACAAAGTTTCACCACCTACCACTTCAGCACACCCTACCAAATATGAGGACATAGAGTATAACATCATTAATAATATGAATAAATATCATGTTGATATCTCTATCTATAATCTAGCAAAATTGGTAGGGAAATGTGAGTTGATCATCTAGGAATTTGCATCTTAGTCTCCATCGGGTAAGACAGTTTCTGCTTCTCAAGCCTCACCCAGTAAGTCTCCTGTTATTCTCAAATCAGTGGTTAATGCTACTAATGTAAATTATAGATCTACTTCCCCCCTTTCTTTTAACTTTAAAAATTTTCAATTATAATGTCCATAATTACCTAGTTGATTCTAGTGAATTTGTGAATGTTATCCCTTTATCTATTGCAAACAAAATCAATACAAAAATGAGAGAAGATTGATGCTAGAATCATTTAATTAGTTAGATCTCTAGTGCTGGAAATTGGTGAATTAAACAATATTTCACCAATGTATTGATATTGTGATTGTGGACATTCCTGAAGCCTATGGATTGATTTTAAGTAGAGATTGGTCTAGTAAGTTGCAAAAATATGTTTCCATAGAGTGGTCACATTTGTAACTTCCTTGTAAGGGAAAGAATAATAAAATTTGAGTTGACAGTGAACCTTTTATGAAGCACATTGTCATGGTACTTGAATCTCCTAATGAGGTGATTAGTTTTGTGCAAGTAATTTTCGGAGATTGGTTTTTGGAAGTTGATCATGGATGTTATCTTGCATAGCCATCCCCTATACCACCAAAAACACAATTGGAACTCCTTCCTTGAAATCCAATTGGTACAATTGAATATTGTAATATATATGTAAATAGTAATAGCATAGAGACTAACCCACTTGTTACTAACATTTGGGCTTTGAATTTTGATGGTTCGAAAACATAGGAGGGTTCTGGAGTTGGTTGTATTTTGATTGACCCTCAGAATAATAAGTATATGATTTCATGTTGATTAGAGTTTGAGTGCATGAGTAACATTGCAGAATATGAAGCACTCATTCTTGGACAAAAGAAATTGATTGACCTCAAAGTGGAAGTGTTAAAGGTAATAGGTGACTCAAATATTGATATACGTCAAGTATGGAATACTATTCATTGTGTGTCACCTAATATCAAAAAATACCAACAAGAGGTATGGTGTCTTATTTATTTCTTTCAAGCATTTAATATTGATTTTGTTCCTGTGATTCACAATATATCCATAAACAATTACTTAATGTTTATACTAGGTTGTCGCCACCTAGAGATGATTTTTTATTAAGATGATTTATAATCCATATATTCTTGATATTGTTACTAATTTATGTGTATTCAATGATGACTGGCAGATATTATTTTTCATGGCTAATGCTGACGTGTTTAAAGATGCGGTGATCAACAAAGATGAGCACGAAAAGGCTTTGCAGGAATCAACTCATGCACATAAAGGAAACCCCATTCCTAAGGGTGTGGTATATTTAGAGAATATTTGTGACTTTCAAAACCACTTTAAGGGACTAATTAATGCAAAGACCCATAGTTCCACATTATCACATGAACAAGTTAACTTGGGCACCAAGGAAGATCTAAAATATGTGAACCTTGGTACATGTTGTTCTTCCCAAGAGCAACAAGCTTTTGTTCATATTTTCAAATAGTACCGATGTGTTCATGTGTATGTATAATGAATTTAAAACTTACGATATGGGAATTATCCTACATGAGATCCCTATCAAGGAATGGGTAAAGCCATTTCAACAAAAGTTAAGAAAGTTTGAACCCCTTATTCAGACATAACTATGGAAATTGTTGGATACTTGGATCATCTTTAAAGTTCGTCATTATGCCTAGGTGTCTAATTTGGTTCCTATAAAAATAATACTGGGTAAATATGTTTATGTGTTGATTTTCACAACCTAAACTGGGTTTTAGATAAACATGATTATCTTGTGCAATTTATGGAGCATATACTTCAAACAATATCTGGATCAGAGATGTTCTCTCTATTGTACGATTTTTCTAGATACAACCAAGTTCTAATAGTGGAACTCGATAGATTAAAAATTACATTCAGGACTAAATCAGGTACATTTTCATTTTGGGGAATGTTAGTTGGACTTATAAACGTCGGTAATACCTTTCAACGAGTTATGGAAATTACATTCTACAAACTGATTGGACAGAGTGAGGTCATGTACTTGGATGATGTTACAGTATTTTCAAAGAAAATATTTTATCATTCTGATCATCTAAGGCAAATCTTTGAGCGGTGTCAAAAATATGGTATATCTTTAAAACCAGATAAGATCATCTTTAGAGTGTTTGGGGGGGAAATCTTGGGACACATTATATCCAAGAGTGGGATTAAAGTGGACCTGGAATGGGTCAATACTATTGCTCAAATTCCCTTTCCCGTTCAAAATAAATCCATGCAATCCTTCCTAGGAAAAATTAACTTTCTCCATAAGTTTATCTTGTATTATGCATAGATTGTCAAACCTTACAAGAGATGATCAAGAAGGATGTGATTTACAAATGGGACCAAAGAGAGAAAGATGCATTTTCCCAAATTAAATAAGTGATTACCAATGCCCCAAAATTATATAGTCCATATTTTAATAAATATTTCTTGTTGTATACTTGTGCTTCTGACACATCTATAGTAGTCATTCTTACTCAGAAGGACAAACAAGGAAACGAGCAACCAATATCATTCATGAGTGTTGGCCTACAAGGAAGAGAATTAAATTATCGCACCATATATAAGCAAGCCTATCAAGTTTACAAGGTGATCAAGCACTTCAAGCCTTATCTCTTGAAAATTCATGTTATCATCTTTATGCATCACCCTATAGTTAGATCTCTCTTTGTGTAATAAGAGTTGGTTGAGAGGAGGGTGAACTAGATGACAAGCCTTCAAAAGTATGATTTAGAATTAAAGCTTGTTCATACAATAAAAGGACATGGACTTTATCAACTTGCAACAGAATTTGTCAATTCGCCAGAAGAGGATTCTTATAGATGGGAACAAGAAATTTAAATTTACAACATTTGTATTGTCTCCAATCCTTAGATGTGAATATTGAGTCTCTTCTCATTAATGTACAAGATCTTAAGCATTATTTTCAGTAGCATTTTGGGGTTTCGTTTCTTCCTATGTACATATTTCTTTCTTGTCTATTTTTTGTTCTTCTTTTGTTGATGTCACATTTTTTTCCTTCAATTTTTCTTGGTCATTGTATGTAAATAATATCTTGTGTGTAAGTGTCTATTTTTTGTTTTGACAAATGTGGCAAAAGTCTTAAAGGGATTTGTGACATTCAACAATGCTTTGTTAACTTTGAATACCTCTTTTTTGCTTGGGTCTAACATCTTTAAGGCCAATCATGTATGAATGGAAAATATGATCCATTTGAATAGGAAGCTTTAAGCAAAACCATGATGCCCATATCTATTTTAGGATCTTCATTCCTTGACCCAATATTGTAATTAAATGGTGTTTTTTTCTTATCGATCTAATTGATCAAATTGAATTATTTTCAGGTCTGAAGAACATCAGGAGTTGCAGAGGGTTTGAACCCTACGGGACCTACTTGAACAAAGGAAATCTGGGTACGGTCGCTCTCATTTAGTTTGATTATATAAGCATTGTTCCTCAACTTTATGAGTGTTTCTTTTTGTAGTTTGCTTCTGCTCTGTTGGGGTCCTAACCCAAAGCCCTAGGGTACTTATTCCCGAAACACAAAGAAATTCCTTTTTTTCATGAAAGTGACTATGTCGAGGTACTAAATAGGCATGTTGATATCAAAACAACACTAGAGATGACTTTAAAACTTTGATCATTCTAAAATCACAAATATACATTATCCTTCTCCCCAATTGAAACATCTGAGATGTGGTCATCCGTGTAGATTCCTTTGAACTAAGAAAGGGAATAGGAGAGGTTACATCTATAGCCTATGTTAACACCGAAAAATCATACATCTATTAGTACAATCCATAAGACAATAAAAGTGTCAAGCAGAATGCATAGGTGGACTTTTTCCAGCCGAATACATTATGAAGTTTAAAAAAAATCAAAGCTCTCCTAAGGTCTAAAGTTTATAAAGGAGAAACAATTAAGGTCACGCATATATTTCTTCAATAAATGCACATGCATAGCATAAACTCAAAAATCCATGCAGTTGCAGAAAAGGATGACTCAGTGATTTGGGACCACTTTACACACTTAGGGTTGATTCTCTAACATGAGGTCAATCTAGTACAACCGAATTCGAGTCGCCTTGGAGATATGCATCCCTCAATGGAATCCTCTTGTCCTAATCATATGTCTTTATCATACATGAACCAAGAGAGGGAAGAAAGACTCAAATATATATATATATATATTATATATATAAACAGACGATGGGAGAACCAGAAGAGGAGACATTGTTATGCTAGCCAAATTGTTGTTTGAGAAAACCACCATTTCATTGTTGAAGCCAAAGGAGTCAAGAGCACTATTATGTTGGTCATATTTCTTCTAAGCAACCCATCATCTTAGAGAGAGAAGAGGAATCCACTATTGGAGAGACTTCACACTTATTTGAGAGAGAGGAGAAACTTCCAAAGAGATTGAGGAAAGAAACCCCTTGCTGAGGACTTTTGAGCTCCATAGCTCAAATAATTATCTTCAAGTGTCTGATATTCATCTATTGTATTCAATCTCTACCATCCGTAATCAATAAAGGGATATTTTTCCATATACTATTGATGTGTTTGCTCCATTTGAGCAGTCTTTTGTTTATGTACCTCTTTGTTTAGTTTATGTTTATGTATGAATTGTTTCTACAAAAACCACATGCTCAATAGAAAGCACAAAAGAAACCTTGTATTTTTCCTCTTTTCTGAGGTGATTAGCAGCCTTTAGTGAATTTCCTTCACCTCTGCATTTAGTATTTTCTGTTTAATACTTTTTTCCACTTGCGAACCATAATTGGTGAATCAATTAAAGTATTTGTCATTATGTATTTCCAAATAACCACATAGCTTAATTAGGGAGAAAAGTAAGTGGCAAAATTCCACCTATGTTTTTCAAACTATTTTGCTTAAATTTTCTGCAAATCACATAGCTTAATTAGTAAAGAAGTAAGTGGCCCACGAATATTTCTACTAACCAAATCATTTTTTGGGATTATGAGAAAATGTTACTAGAGAAAGTAAGTAATCACTTCTTCGCTTGTGTCTCTTAGATGAACCTAGGATTGCATATTAAAACCTTCTAGAAATCATTTGAATTTCCATCTCTCTTATTAAACTCCACATAATTTATTAGGAAAAAATTAAGCGGCCCATAATCCACAAATATATTTATTTTTTCCATGCAAGGAACAATCAAAGCCTAGCATAATTACAAGGATATTGAAAAGGATCATCGCATATCTACATATTATCACACTTTGTATGTTCACTTGCATCACCCACTAAGCCTTCATACGTTTTGTACACAAGAAAGCCTCCAATTTTTTAGATTTTTGGGTACTTAGTTCTATTTTGGCTTACAAAATCACTCCATAAGTGAATTAAGACTCCTTAAAAACAACCATAACTTGAACCAAATAAATTTCCCCACAGGGGCCACCAAAAAATTTATAGTTCAGGTTAGGACCAATGGGGATAGACATCCCATAAGCTGCCATGGTCATGTTACACCATTGAAAAATAGTTTTTGACTCTATAGGGATCTTAAAATCCTTTAATCATCCCATGGAAAGAATACCCTAGCATGGAAGAGACCTGATTCAGAGGGTGTTCGGCTTAGGTCTAGTGTGTGCGGTACTCTTTGGGCCTACCTGACCCATCTAGTGCTCGGTACTAGTAACTGACTACCAATAAGCTAAAGAATCGAATGCTCATGTGGGACAAAGGTACTTAAAATCTAGGGCATCCTTTCCTTATAGGTGATGGTGCAAGTAGCACTTGAGCCTCATTTCCATTACCTTGGTTGATTCTTCGGCTGCTGGAAGGTCTTGCCAGTTCTTTTGGGACGTTGCCCCATGACCCATCAGAGGATATCTTCACAAGGCCCAGTTACTTTGAGAGTGGGCAAGACGATTAAGTCTACATAAGATTCTTTATCATACGCAACAAACAAAAACCTTTTCTTGTTTTCTTGATCACGTAGTTTAATTACTAAAGGAAATAAACCATTTATATTTTCACTTTGTTTTATGTATGTGATCCTATTTCATTGATATTTATCTCCTCCTCTCACCATACACAAAGTAGAACACACTCTAAATCAACACAATAGGGGACCCCAAGGCTCCTCATCGATCTAGATGTTTTTTAGACCTCCCCCCATTACCGAGAGGTGTGCCAGGACTCCAACCATTTAGGTGTGGAGGACATAACTGTGCCACCATTATTTGATCTTCCTTTATTAGTGCACTTGCTCATAAATCCTCCTCCGAAAAGTACACCCTCACCACTCCAAAAGGTTCCCCACATGCCACCCCTTTTGGGAGTGCACACACCTCTCCTCCAAACATTCCTCGAGATACCCATCAAGGTAATTCTCCTGATACATCCCCACAAAGGACTCCATTGCATATAGTTTTCCAGAGTCATTTTACGATGGAAAGTAATGCACATATCCTATTCTTGGCTTCGTTAAACCTCCCAAATTTAAGCAAGCTAAAAAAGACCCAATTGCACATGGTCAAAATTGGCTAGTTATGCCCACAAAGCTCTCTTCAGACATTCCAAAGTTTTAAGGAAAGCAGGACAAAGATCCAGGAAACCATGCCATGACATTTCACTTGTGGCGTTTGTCCAATAGTATCACATAAGACACTATTATATTACAATTGTTTAACGCACTCTTGACGGGACCACCATGAAATGGTATGTGGACCAACCCTCTGCATCACATGAAACCTTTATCTTAATAGCTACTACTTGCTCCACCTTCTTCCATCTCCCTGACTACCATGATTTGAGTCTATAACTCCTAACCAACTTCAAAAAACACAAGCTACACACATCTCGGATCATCTCCATGAACGGAAAAAATGTCGTAGGATGTGTAAAACTCAGTTTGAAGATAAAGTCCTCTTGGACATATTCTTGAGATCCCTCACATATGAAATCTCTAAAGATGTGTCTAAAAAATTCCTGTAAACTGAGGATGAATCCATTAGTAAATCCCAATATTTGGAGCTTATGTATACCCGTTCTGGGTACATTTATCTTGTGCTTCCAGATGCCCCATGCCTGCAAACTATAAAGAGATGCTAGGCACATCTATTAGTGTTGATGTATTAATTGGTTCCCTATCCCAAAATAACCACAGCAACAACTACCAAAACCCTGGGTATTTGTTCAATGGCCAAGCATATGATGTTATGCACAATGCACCACCATTTCAATATACATGGTACTATAATGATCAACCTACACCTATGGAGAATGTAGTCAACAGGGTTAACTAATACCAACCCCCACAAGGAGCCTCGTATCCTCCCCTCAGGGAATTCAATACTCCTCTTGGAGTACGGATAAGTCGTCTACTCCCCCGAGTCAGTACATTAACAAGGGAAAAGAAAACTAGTATTCTCCTTTCCTAGCACAACATCAGAACATCCCACCAGCACAAAATAATGCATGAGTAAATCTAGTGCAAACTTCCCTCACTTCATAGCAACAATCAGAGGAACAACTGAATTCAGTTTATCCTTCCAATGTTGCTAGGAAAATACCTAAAAATAAGCCAAAGGGAGAACCCGAGGGGGAGGCAGCAATTAGCAGCAAGCCCCATGGGCACTGGGAAGGGATAACCACAACTAGAACCAAAACTAGGGAACAACCAACAATAACACATAGAAATAGGGCAAGAACACTTATCTACGGACTAATCATGCATGTGCTATCTGTGGAGAATACAACCATTATACCCACCACTGTCTTTAACTACCTAATTTGAAAAGGATACAAGTTAGTATGGGTCAAGGTGTTCAACAAACTGCAGTAATGCTGGACCCCTTCCCCCATCAAGGAGTCGTTAACACCCAGCAACAAACTCCCCAAACTCCTCCATCTGGAGGGAACCTCCATAATGCTCCTAATCACGATATTTTCATGACAGGGGAATATATCCTTTTGCAAATAAGGAATCAAAGTTATGAAGCTCACTTAGAGCCCAATCCATCCACCTCGACTATGGAAATACCTACAAGGTCATTGACCATCCCTCAACCTTCTGTAGAATCCATGTTGAAAATGGTTAAAGGACCCTTATGGTGCGTAGCACACAACTCAAAAGCAACCCATATCTACAGCATAGTCGACAACTTAGCATAATCACCCTCAGCTATGTCAGCACTAGAGGCCCTGCAAACATTTCCAACCCAGTGGAAAGCCTTAATTTCCACTCTAGGCGCAATCGACCCATTTGATTCCTGCCTAATGGTCTTTAACTTCGATAAATATACTCCATGACTACCCTCATCCGTCGCTTTCCAAATCCCTACATCAGTCCAAAATATTCACATCCATCATTGAATCATTAAAAAAGGGGCTTCCACATGTATCATGTCCAAATCCATTTGGCAGAAATTAGGATCCTCTAAACTTAAGCCTTCTGGCATAAATCTTAGAGCATATGATGAGAACCCTTTAGCTCCTGTCATTTTATACCCTAGCATGCCAATTAAGTTAGCCAGAAAAACTATGTTAATAGAGATTGAAGTACTAGATGCCCAATTGGAATACAACATCCTACTAGGCCGAAGCTATATGTACAAAATGCTTGCAGTTGCCTCATTGATGTTTAGAATAATGATGTTCCCCCACAATGGAAATATCTGGCCACACCAGATGGCATATTTCCCTTAGTCTTTTCCTCCCATGAGGTGATCACTACTTCTAGTGAGCTCAACCCAAGCTAGTTTAAGCCATCAACACTCCTAGGAACATTCCTAGGAGACCCTCTCATAATACAAGAGCTTGTCCCAAATACCAAAGCACCACTATGCATGAAAAATTCATCAAACACCACCCAAAACCTAAAACCAGTTCCAAATACCACTCCCCCTACAACTAATAATGCCATTACTTTACCTCCCACCATTACGCAAACCCCCTTTTTATGCCCCCCACCTAGCTTTGTCTCACATCAAGCCATGGAAACTCTTACATTACCAAATATGGATCTCACAATACCAATTTGGTATCTAGTCCCCATGACCATGTCAACTGAGATAGGACACATTTTGGTAAGAAATATCCTTGTACCTCCACCTCGGGATACCACCCTTTCTTGAAACCGTCTTACACCTACACCAACCGGGGCCAACAAAAAGGCTAAACAAAATGATAAAAAAGGAGAGTCCTCAAACTCATCCAGGGTCCTACAACCCTCTACATTATGTGAAGAATTTGGGAACCCAACCCACATATGACCCAAATTAGATGAGTTAAAAACTCTCATGAATTCCACCAAAACATCAGCAACCACAGCTCCACCAAAAGGAGAAAAAAAACATACCTTTGTGTAACAAAGAAATACGTACCAACCATGCATGCACTATATGCAAAAAACATGGGCACTATACTCATCATTGTCTTGACATCCGTTGATATTGAGAGATGTTAAACACACTCATTCAAACCAACATGAATGAGCCAATAGCGCCAACCAACCCTCAAATGGACAATAAATTTCAAAACATCTTCCACATTCAAGAAGAGGCAACTTCATGCTCTAAAAAACCTGCCTATAACACACGAAGGTAGCATAAGCAACAACACCCATCCTCTGATTTACCATGTTCTATGTGTGATGAACCTACTCATCGGGTGAACATCTACCCCAAACTACGAACACGTTACCAAAACCACTCACCTACCTAGGTTGCTCAAAAAATAAAACCTAGACGCCAACAACATATATGCACAATCTGTGAGGAAAATGATCATACGAAGAGGTGCCTGCACCTTCCCAAATTCCACAAATAATTGAGTTTCTTAAGTAAATTCATGAACGAAAACTCTAACTTGTTGGACTCGAATATAGAATTTGCAGAACCCACTCCCCCACCCGGTGAAGAAGGACCATGTTGTAGCAACTACAACCACCCTCCAAAATTTTTCCTTTGCTTCATTTTGGAGCCTCCCTCCTAAAAATCTTAGTAGCATGTCTTGCATTGCTCAAGTACTTGTGTTTTATTTGAAGCTATCTTTCACTTTGCAGCTTGTGTTCACTAACTTGTTCTACCGAACAACCACAAGCTGAACCTGTGACTTGGTTCACATCTAGCTCTTATGTTGTCTTGGAAAACTGCACAATCCTTGAGGGCAACTAGTGTTTCTCTAAGGAATTGTGGAAAGCATCCTTCCAATCATCCCTTCTCTCCAAAAATGTGTAGAGAAATCTAGTAGGCATCCTTGCCTAGAGAAATTATGCAGAAAATCCAAACACTAGGCTTCGGATCAGGAATTGTATAGACTAGCTAGCAGCTTGCCTTTAGCTGGGAAATTTCACAGAGCATGAGAGGCAGCCAGAGCCACTCAACCCAAGAATTACGCAGAAGCATTCCTCATGTTTTTGTCTTATGCATGTGCTAGCAAGTTGCTCGGTTCCCTCTAGAACTACGCACCTTCCCATGCATGCATGGCATCCCTTTCCTAAAAAAGAAAAAAAAAAGAAATCAAAAAACATCCCTAAAAAATAGGGATCTATTTTTAGCATTGGGAGTTAATGCAAGTTGATTTTAGAAACTTCCTGCCAAGTGTCGCTTTTTCCTTGGTTTTTAGCATGCGCGTCATAAACCCTAAATCTACCAAATCTATTTAAATGATGTCCCAGAGCTCATTCTACACATTCGATCTTGGAGCTTTGGCATTCCCAAGGCATCTAGGAACCTTGGGTATGGTCAGCACAGATTTCCAGGTAAGTCTTTCTTTTCAAGTCTTTTGCTCCTTTTTCTGTCACTTTTATTTCCTTAGCTTTTGCGAGTGCTATTTTTCATGTTTTATTGAACGATCATTAGCGTTTTAGTTTGTTTTAACTTGTAGAAGTGTTGTTTCAATTTTTGCATTGTATTTCTTAAGTGTCGCATGCATAACATTGTTTTTGCACTAACGGTCATTGTTGTGATGACCCTCTCCACCATCTTTGTTGTTTGTCCATTTGAGTAATTCCTACATTGCTTTTGATTTCATGCATGATCATTCACTCATGTTTGCAACATCCTTTTCTTACGCTTTCGAATCTACTCATTTTCAAGTGTCCCTTGGGAAAATCTGGGTTGCCTTAGCTCAGATATTGATTTCACCGATATGCTCTGCGCATTCCTAAACTCAAGGCTTTGCCTTGGTCCAAGGAATCGCACAGTGGTTTCCTGTCACTAGCCTCCAATTGTACTCTACGTAGTTCTAGGAGTCAATGCCCAATATTTCCCACTAGGATTATGCAATGTGCAGTCCCAGCTAATAGTCAAGCTAGATTGAACTGTGCATTGTGCATTTCCATTCCACACTCAACCCAGCTGGACTACACTTTGTGCAGTTCCAGTCAACAGTATAGCTCACTGACAACTAGGACTATGTAATGTGCAATTCCAGCTGACAATCTCCCAACCTTGACAGTCGCTAATGTGCAAGCTTGCCCAGCAGTCACCCAATTTGTTGCATAATTGATCCTTAAAGTTCATCGTGTTTTTAAACTGACATTTGCTTTCCATGAGTGTTTTCTCTGTCTCCAGGTACATCAGTTGTTGAGCAGTCTCTCAGCAATACAAGCATCATGGTTTCCAAGAGAGTTGGATCAATGGACATTGTAGAGAGAAATACTAGAGACGTGTTTGAACAGGTGCCAATAAACTTTCCCATCTATGCAGACACGCATTTTTTCATAGAGAAGGACATGAAGATCACATGGAAAGAAATAAAGGACATATTTACAGGCATTTTCAAGGAATATATGGAAGATCAACAATTCTATGTCAACATTCTCAAGTCAGGCTTGTACAGGGTTGCATGAATGTACCTCGCCTTCCTGTGCATGGATATCATTCACTAGGTTGTCTCACATATCGATCTCGAGACGATGACATTGAGTAGCACCAGTGGGACAACTTTCCACCTTCAAGATAGATAACTACCATCAGACGTATAATTTTCCGTGGTTGGTGAACTACATGGATGCATTATTCTTCACTCCCAACAACAATTTGAACTCAAGAGATATCTTGAAGCATTGGGTAAAAGAGTCATCGAAGTTGAGGACAACACCCAACCAAGTCTATAAGATGAAGTCAATCAAGAAGGCTTACCAACTCCTAGTCATCTTTGCATGCCACTTATATGGCTAGGGGAGTGTGGAGACCTTCCCACAAAGTTGGGTTGTTATGTTGGATCAGTTGGAAAATGAAGGATGGAATTTCAACTGGTCAGACATGTTGGCTCTTAAGTTGAAAGTGCATGTGTCAAATGCTTGGAATCTGCCTAATGATGGACAAGAAAGATTCTTCATGTCTGCCTACCTGCTTGATGCAATCTATGCCCGTCAACAATTTCCTAGCATGGCTTGGGCATGGAAACCTTAAGAGAATTATGTGAACATATATTGCAAGTTTTTTTTTTTGAGTGCGGCACTCAAGGCAACAACACCACAGGGAACAACAAATGCAGTAGTAGTGAGCAAGATACTAGCACAAGACAAAGGAAAGAGGAAGATTGTTGAGAGTGCAGAGGCTAAGAAAAGCTACAGGTTCAAAGAAGATCCACTTATTGAAAGAGTAGATTTAGAGATAGAAGAAGAGATGTGACAGTACGATAGGAGAGTAGCACAGAGAAAGAGGGAGAAGAAAATATTGGAAGAGATGGAAAGGAAATTGCAGGAGATGGAGAAGAAGATGAAAGAAGAACAAGAGCTTGGGAGGAGAGAGAATGAAGAAAGGAAAAAATAGGGACAGGTAGAAGGACAAGGTGCAGCGATAGAGAAAATTGCACAGATACAGTTTGAGACAGCAAAGCAGCCAGCAGATGATGAACAGGGTGAGAAGGTGCAGGTTCGAGAACTTGCTCAACAGGTTGAGTAGGTTGTTGAGGAAACAGACATGGAGATGGAATAGAATATAGAGGACAAAGACATTGATCTCATGTTGAGGGTATACAAGGTCATATCGTAGTCTCCGCCACCTACAAAACCACAACCAATCCTGAGCGAGCAAGGAAAATTTGTTGTCCTTGATGATGATCCAGAGAAGGATGTATACAATCTAGCATTTGACGAGACATAGTAGATGATTTTACAGGCACAAAGAAATCATCTCTCAAATGATCATACATCACCAGTGCACATAGAATAAAGGGTGACTATCCCAGATGTTAGAAGACATCTAGTTTCCATGGCTGAGTCTTCTATGGCTTATGAAAAATCCACGAGTTCAACAGTCAAGTTCTTGATAATAGAGAATTATCGAATGGCGAAGGACTTGTAAGAGGCTAGGTAGAGAATAGAGAAATTTGCAAGATCCACCATGACAAATATGAAGAAAGAATTAGTGGCGAAGATATCAACTTTGGAGGCCACCATGCGAACAGTGTATAGAAAACTTGTCACCGTGCACAAAGCAGTTGTCCATCTATACATTTTTTAGCAGAAGTGTGCACAAACAGCCCAAACACTTAAAGACATTCACACTACTATTATGCACATGCAATAATGGATAATGAGGTACAAGGGAGCCCCGCTTTACTTCCACAAGAAGATGAAGGCACAGTCTAAGCTAGACAAAGCACAGATTCAGATATAGATCCGAAATTATGAACAGCTCCCTCCACTCATCACTAGCATTGAGGCTTCCTATGCACAGTTGTTCAGGATTTTGGATGTCATAGTCTGAAAGCACAAGATCCCTTCCATCGGAGCCCTCACCCATGCCATGAGGACGAACCAAGTCATGTTGGATGTCGACAAGTACATAGAGAATTTGATGTGCATAGGCACTAGTGATGACTTGTATCTTAGCGCAGAGAACATGCAAAGGTACATGAGTGGTCCACCCACACTAAGGATAATGTTGCACATGCTTCAGGATGAGTTGGACAAAGGTTTTAGAACCATATACCCGAAAGCCATGGAGGCAAGGGTCTGCTTTGACAAATATTCCATCAAATAGTACATAGAAATAATAGAGCAAAACCAAGCTTGCTATTCGTTCGTCACTAAAGATCACTGCGAAGAGGTTACCGAGTTGGTATTTCCCCAAGTCCTTGAGTGGTGGTATTTGTCTTGTCAGGCTAACTCAAACCTATTTTTGTCCCACATGAGTATATGTGGAAATTGTATTATTCTAAATATGTTGTAAGTGAAATTACAAGTGTCACTAGTGGAATGTGAACATTCACTTTTGTAATGTGAAGAGTCGTGAGGGTAGTCTAAGATTCAAAGGGGAATTTCAATTGTCACCCCACTCTTTTCTATATATAGAACCTCATAACTCATAGTACAAGTTTTTGGGAGCCAATATTTTGGCTAGGCATTGCTTAGAGAAGGCTTGGAGAGTATTGTGATGAGCCTTGGCTTCTCCACAGTGCAAAGTGAGTACATCTCTTTGGAGCAGGTGGTGTTGACTGTAATGTTCCACTATTGGGGCTAGTGGTTATCAATGGTGTATGTATGGATGGAACTTTCACTTTCTATATATATATATATATATATATATAACAGAGCCAACACATTTTCATGTATATGATGTTATTGTACTTAGACTATTATGGTTGGTTTAACAATGTATTTTATTTAACTTATGCATTTCTGTATGAACTGTTTTGTATGAAATTGTATGAATCTTGTTGCAAACAAGTTGTTCATTTAACCTGTCACTTTGGATTGTGGACTACTCTAATTTCCAGCTTGTGATGTCATTCCACTAGTGTGTTCCTTTCAGGCTACATACTATTACAGGCTTCTAAGGGACACACTTCCTTTTCCCCATCCATGTGTTGGAACCCCCATGCATCTCACTTGACTCGTTGCAAGGTCACACACTTTCTTCTAACAAAGACATCACACTTACCTCTGTGCACTATCGCAGTCAAGACATTGCTTTACTACCCACTACTAGGACTCATACTCCACACGGTTTGAGGTCTATTTGGAAACTCTTACCGGAGAGATCCCCTCAGATGTTGGCAAGTCCAACACAATCAAAAAAACCCTAGATATATTATGTGTGTTTGAGGAGAAAAGGCAGCTAGAAAAACTAGGCCTCCATCATTTCACCTCCCATCACCATCACCAAGCTAGATTAAGCCAAAAGCAACCCAAAACCACCTAGAAAAGAAATTCACCCATCACATGTTCCCTATGTGATAAACCCAATCATTTGATCAATAAATGTCACAAACTCAGTAGGTTCAATGAAATTTTACGCTTAGTGTCCCACATCCCCCACAAGCACCTCTCCAACCAAGAAAAAAACACACGATGTTATTGTCACATATGCTCTCAATTCCACCACACAAGGAATTGTCAGTACCTTCCACAGTTCCATGTAGTAAGAAAATCACTAAAATCAATCTATACCAACCAACCACGCTGCAGCAAGACTGCAACTCAGAGATGGATACCCCCATAGAATATTATGTCGCACAGCAACAAAGAGGCATCAACATCCCATCCTATGAGTAGTACCGCCTCTCATACCATCTATTTGGTTAGTATCGAATTTCTACAGGTAAATTCTACCAAATATTCTCATAGCACAAATGATACCTCTATAATGCACGCCTTGCCAAGAAAAACCATCCTTGGTAAAAGAGGGTAAAGTCCTCCTTCGATTGTAACATCACCCCTCGAACACTCACCGAAGGAGAGTCGGTCCTTCGCTACGATGTCGCCCAAGAAACAATAGGACCTAGAAAGTTAGAAACCCTTTGGAAGGGCTCATACACCATCAAGCATTGCTTCTGCAAGGGGGCATACATACTATCAGAGCACGACGAGACTTTCCTAAAAAAATCTCGTCAACAGCTGCAACAGCTAAACAAATCCTTAACCCAACTGTTTTTGACAATGCAAACATACAACAGCTGACACATATGCATTTAGAAGAAACAGCCAAAGCTGAGGCTGAGTTCATTGACCTAAAGGATAAATTTTTTCCTGCTGGACTAACTCCATTAGAAGACATGTTTGATGATAATGATGTGCCCAAGAAGCCAAAAATGGAGCCTACAAATGATGCTATTGAAGAACATAACATAGGAACAGCAGACAAGCCCAAAATGATTAAATTATCCAAAAATCTGCCTCTTGATCAAAAACCAAAATATGTTGATATGTTCAAAGAATTCCAAGATGTATTTTCTTGGAGTTATGAGGACTTGAAGTCCTACGACACCTCAATAATTCAACACACCATTCCCTTAAAACCAAATCAAAAACCATTCAAACAGAAACTCAGAAGAATCAACCCCATGCTTCTTCCCCTCATTGAAAAAGAAATAAAGAAAATGTTTGAAGCAGGTATCATTGCACCCATCAGATTTTCTGAATGGGTATCTAATTTAGATCCCACAAGGAAAAAATCAGGAGAGATCAGACTGTGTGTGGACCTAAGAAACTTAAACCAGGTCTCTTTAAAAGACCACTACCCTTTGCCTAAAATGGACCACATCCTACAAAGAGTAGTGGGTTCCTCTAAGATTTCTTTACTAGATGGATTCTCAGGTTTTAATCAAATACTTGTTCACCCGGATGACCAAGACAAGACAGCCTTTACCACACCGTGGGGAACATTTAAGTATGTTAAAATGCCTTTCGGGCTTAAAAACGTTGGTGCTACCTTTCAAAGGGCAATGGATATTGCATTTGCCAAGGAGATACATGATTTCATTGTTGTTTACCTTGATGACCTAACCCCTTTCTCCAAATCTGAGCAAGAGCGCCTTAAGCATCTAAGGCAAATTTTCATGACATGCAGGAAATATGGCATTTCCTTGAATCCTAAGAAGTCCCTGTTTTCCCTTGAGAAAGGAAAGCTTCTAGGCCATATCATATCAAAAGATGGGATTAGAATTGATCCTGAAAGAATTCAAGCTATCCTCCAAATCCCATATCCAAGAAACATAAAAGAGCTGCAAGCATTCCTTGGAAAGATCAATTTCCTAAGGAGATTTATCCCAAACCTAGCCGAGCTAATAAGGCTATTGAGCAATATGTTAAAAAAGGATGCCAAGGTAAAATGGTCTCTTGAAACCAAGCAAGATTTTGAGAGTATCAAAACTGCCTTGACTCAAACGCCTGTCCTCATTAGTCCGCAATTCGACAAAGATTTTATCATTTTTTCTTTTGCATCTGAGCACACCATAGCCGCTATCCTTTTGCAGAAGGATGATCAAGGTAATGAAAATCCAATTGCTTTCTTTAGCCGAGCTTTAAGAGATGTACCCTTGAAATATCAGATTATGGAAAAGCAGGCTTATGCCCTGGTTAAGGCCATCAAAGACTTCAGAATTTACATCTTATACTCCCATGTGATTGCCTATGTCCCAAACTTGTTGTAAAAGATATATTAACTCAAGAGGGACTAGAAGGAAAAAAGAGGCAAGTGGATTGCAGCATTCTTGAATATGACATTGAGATAAAACCTACCAAGCTGATAAAAGGACAAGGTTTGCCAAACTAAATGTCCGAAACAAATTTCCAAGCCCTAGACATTAATTCAATTGGACAATGAACCGGAGCTGGCGACTCCACAGATCAGTGAACCTTTTTGCAATCCCCATGGTATGCTGATATTTCTTTGTATTGTTAAACCTATGTGCTCCCCCAGGATTGTCCAGGACCAGAAAAGATTTTTTAAGGATGAAATCATCAAAGTTTGTGTCATAGATGGTGCTTTGTTTGGGAAAAATCATGAAGGAATATTGCTTAATTGTTTGACTATGAATGAAACTAACAGCATCATGAAAGAGTTCCATGCAGGGGACTGTGGAGGACACTTATATTGGAAGTCCACTGCTGATAAGATTTTAAGGGCTGGTTATTATTGGCCCTCTCTATTTGCAGATGTCAAGAAATTTATTCTTTCATGTCACAAATGCCAAATCTTTGAAGGGAAAAGAAAATTATTGCCTTTGCCCCTTAAGCCCATTTCAACCGAAAAGCCTTTTCAACAATGGGGTCTTGACTTCATTGGAGAAATTCATCCCTCTTCCTCAGGCCACCACAAGTGGATTTTAACAACCACTGATTATTTCACTAAGTGGATTGAAGCCATCCCATGTAGACAAGCCAATGACTCTGCCATTATCCAATTCCTTGAGGGCAATATCCTTTCCAGATTTGGCTTCCCTGAGAAAATCATCACTGACAACACTGTTGCCTTCAAATCCAAAAAGATGATCAACTTCTGCCATAAATTCCACATTACCTTGGGCCACTCTACAGCTTACTACCCTCAAGGTAATGGCTTGGCCGAATCATCCAACAAAAACCTCATCAACATCATAAAGAAACTACTAGAGGAAAACAAAAAGAACTGGTATAGGAAACTCACAAATGCTCTATGGGCAGACAGACTTTCAACCATTAAATCCATTGGGATGAGCCCTTATGAGCTAGTATATGGCATGGAAGCCAGATTTCCTTCATCTTTGGGCATTCCTATTATCAAACTGTTACAGGAGATTCAGGCTTAACCAAATGACATGCAGAGAAGAGTTAATCAAACCATTCATCTTCAGCAAACCAGAGAGCAAGTGTATGACAGAGCTCAAATGTTGCAAGAGAAGCTCAAAAAGATGTTTGATAAGAAAGCTAAAGCAGAGGATTTCTGGGTTGGCAACAAAGTTCTAAGGTGGGACTCACAAAGAGAGGACAATGGAAAACATGCAAAATTTGATTTTCTTTGGAAAGGTCCATACATTATCAGCGTTGTGCAAGGCAATAACACATATTTCCTCAAATCTCTAGATGGCAGCACAGCTGAAGAAGGCCATGTTAATGGCCGAATGTTAAAACATTACCATCATCCCTTTTGATTGAGAAAAAACAGGCGGTGTTATTTTCTGTATATAAATGTTTGTATATATCAGCACTTTATTTTATTTTTGTAACAGTCCAGATGCTAAAGCAGGTAGAAGAAAGCATGAAGTGCTTCACAGTTCACTAGAAAATCAGTTGAGGGAAAGTGTTGTTTTCAGTCCAAAATTCCAAATCAATCTAACAGTCAGCACTAAGAAGTTTCAATGCACAGCAACAACAGAAGGTCAAGGCAGTCTGACCTGCTGTTCCTGGCTTTTCACAAGGAGAATCCATCCCCAAGTGGAGCACTGTTAGCCTCCTGCTGCAGCAAGTTACTCATATTTCATGATTGACATTTTTACAGGCCAAATATGTCATACTTTGCATGTTGCAATGCTCCATATTTGCTAACAGACACCAAAGAAGGAGACCATGAAAGTGTGCTAATCTAAGTTCAACTGTTGCATTCCAATTTTGAAGAGTTATTCCATTTTTGTAGAATTTTTGGCTAAAGGGAGGTCCAAACAGCTTAATCTTGGTCTCCCTAGGTTTCAATTACCTGTTTTAGAATATAGAGAATGACTAATCTGTCCAAACAGCTTAATCTTGGCAGATTCTTAGATAGGTAGAGAAGCAAGGGTGCTCAAAAGCATAATCTGAGCCCCTGGAAGAAATAAGTGTAGATATAGATAGGAGGATAGTGCAAAAGAAAAAGTTGAAAAGCTAGGTCTGCAAGTCTAAATGCACCCAAACCAAAAGAAGAAAAAATGCTAGGTAAGTAGGCTGGGTAGGTAATTTGGTGGTTGCAGAATCAATGATTGTGATCAGTTTTGTGTTTTCAAGTGTTATATCTATTCAAATCAGTATTTCAAGGCAAGAATCCGTATGGAGGAGCTCAAGCGAGGCATAACTAACTTCCCCTTCTTCCTCTTCCCTAAATCATTTACTAACTTCCCCTAAAGAGGTCAATATCTGCTTGATATCTCTTAGATTCATCATTTTCCATATCATTTGCCTTGGTAAATATCTGCTTTACTTAAGGAGGGTCCATACTTTCTCTACGAAGTTCTATCTCCCCTTTAAAGCCTAAGATCTCTGAGACTTAGCGCTTCTTGTCATTTTCATATTAACTCCTGACATTATTATGTAAATCCCTATCTATTTCCCTTCCCCCTACTAAAACTATGTTGATAATTCCCCTATGTAAATATCCCCTCCCTCTGGTTGAAACATAACCATAAATATCCCCTTGGGAATTACTAAGTTCACCTGGATCTTAGTAAGAACCCTCATCTCTGCATAAATTTCCCCTCCGAGGTGTTTGGACTCCTTCCAAAACACAAAAAAACCCCCTCCAAATGCATTAACCAACCCCCGCACATTGCATTTTGGGATTTATTAATGTTTGATTAATAAATAACCAAAGCGCCGAAACATATTAATCGTTAACCTAAAGTCCAAACCCACCCGCAACCGCAAATAATTCATGGTTTAACGCGCGCGCTGTCTCACTAAACCCCGACCATCTTCCCCTCCTGTCCACCGTTGGATCAGGGCTCCCAGATCTGATGGCCCTCATGCATATCGGGCACCCTTTCGTGATGGTTAGTTAGCACCCGATGGTCGACGGTTTCCGTGTTGTACATCGGGACAGCTGGCGGCATCCCATTGCATTGGGCCGCCCCTGACAAATACCGCTCCCGTACCAAAGGCAGTTCGACGCAAACCCAAAACTGCCCTCCCCTCGCATGACATGAGCGCCACGTCACCTACCAAATTGCCGCCATCTCACCCCTTCCTGCCTGCGTCACCTACCACCGTACTGCCACGACATCACCCCGTTGTACTGCCATGTCACCCTACTGATGTCATCATGCTGATGTCATCACCGTACTAGAGGATCCCACTACTGACGTCATGCTGATGTCATCCGCCGTACCGTTGACGTCAGCATCTGAAAAAATGTGCAAGTGCAAAATCTAAGCTTCGGAAGCCCGAAATGAGAAACAGGGGCAGTTTTCGATGCGCGATTAGTGCTTAAGCGCTAATTGCGCATCGCTACGGGAAATGGGCTGAAATGGGGAATCTTTTGATTCCGCAGCCTTTTTGAGCTGAAAAGAGGCGATTTTGAAGTTTTTATCAAAACAGAAAGCAGAAGGAAGCCGAATTTAAATGTCACAATGAATTAGGAAGCAACAGAGAGTATCAGTGTTGCGGCAAAGTGTATCAGGGAAAATCTTTCAGCGGCCCGAAGCAGGAAAACATTAAAGGGCCATCCAGCAAAGTCAGCAAAATAGTAAAGGCCATTTAAAGACTCTCAAATCACAGTTACTGCACATCAAATTCACACAAAGATCAGTGGACCAGAACTCAATGCACAATTATTACAGAAGCACTACACCAAGCCACAGAGGACACCACATTAACTCACTTTTGATCCAGTTGCCTCTGGCGTAGCCCAAAGAATACTTACTTGCATTTAATTCTAGCACAAGTTAGGTTGTAAAAAGCTTTTTTCCCGCAGACCTGTTTAGGTCGGTTGTAACAAATACTTTTAGATATTTTGCCTATAAAAACAGCCCTGAAACATGTAATAAGGGTTGGTTGGTGGTTGGTTGTTGGATGATAAATTTGTAAAAGACTCCAAGAAAGACTCGCACTGTGTATCTAATACTTTTCTATAATCAAAGAATGCTTACGAGCTTGGAGAAGAAACTGTCTGATGTGTTGTAAATGCTTCTGAAGATTGAATGAGGGAAATCCTATGGTGTTTTATGAATCAATAAGTATTCCCTACCTCTGTTAGTTTCAATTTCACATATGCTTAAGTTACAGAACAAAAGTCTGGTTTAGAAATTGCTTAACTGCACTCTATGCTCAGTTTCTGTGGCTTCTTAATGTTTTCCTCTTGATTTAGGAAAAAATATGAATTCCTTATGGCTCATGTTTGCTCTATCTCACACATAAACGACTGTTACCTGGGAATTCTTAGCTGCTCCCAGATAGGGCTCGTTTATCTTCCCTCTACTAACCTGTTTGAGAGATTCTTAGTTGCCTCTCATTCTTTAGCTTGAAATCCATCTTCATTTAACCTTAAGTTTGTTTCATGAATAGCTACCTTGCCCCTCTTTCCTCTTGTGACCAAGAAAACGCACCGGCAGCCTTGATCCACGACTCCATGCCCAATGGTTTGAAATTTATTACACTATACATTGCCTCTTTGCTTGAAAGTATCCTCTAACCATCCACCTTCCACCCAAACTCAAACAAAAACCCCCTGAACCTAATAACTAGCTTAAAAACATCATCAAAAAAGCTAAATCATTAAAGACAGAGCCCTCTCTAATTGCAGGTGGGCTAGAGCCTGCAGTCCAAAGATTGGTTTGTGGTTACCTCGGTCGTATCCCTTCAGGAGCTTAGGGACAACCTGAGTGATAACACTTGGAAAAAGTTGAAACTCTGGATTCGAGCTCTACTCAAGAAACCCAGATAAACCCAGAAAGCTTTCCTGGAATGGCCTCACACTGATCTGCATCCCAGCTGCTGGAAAATTATTGTGCTACTGCTGCTACTGGAAATCAAATGAGGATTTGGGGTTGCTCCCCTCCACAGAAAAGGCTGAAACTCTGGAATCGGACTCTACTCAAAAAACCCAAAAAAACCCAAAAATATTTTTTGAAATGGTCGACCCCCATAAATCACCCCCTTGGGGTTCTGTGTAGTTCCTCAAAGACGCTAATGAAACTACTGCTAAAATGCTAATGAAACTATCGCTGGAATGCCAATGGAAATACCTTGCCCGAGCAGGCACTCGAAGTCCCCCAGGGCTAAGGGTGAGATCTCTGAACGAAGACACTCAATAAACTAAACAGTGTTGCATACTAGCTAAACAGCCAGCGTGCTCTAAGTCCAAATGACTATCACAAATGCTCATAACCAGAATGATCCCAAATGAGGGGGTTCCTCTCTATTTTATAACCTCTGCCTCTCACAATACCTAGGCTCACTTTCTCCTACATGATCCCCTTCTTGCCATGTGTTCCTTCCCTCCTGCACATTCCCTCCATGTGTCTGTGTGGGCCCCATTTTTGTGTCCCCCTTTGGCCCCCTCGGTCCCCCCTTAAGTCACAACGTTGTGCTACATAGGAAGTGACCTTTCATTCTAAAGTGAGTTATGTTCCCCCTTCCTCACTTTTTATTTACAAATAACTATAGAAGGCAAAAATCGAACAAAATCGAATATTCCAATTAGCCATAGCTAATTAGGAATATTACAGTCTCCCCCCGCAAAATGTTGCTTGTCCTCAAGAAATTGAAGTGATGGATGCTGTAAGATCTCCTCACTCTCCCAAGTGGCATCCTCATCCGGAAAATTCTTCCACCTCACCAAGGATTCCCAGACCGTCCTGCTCCGCAACTGTCTCTCCCTAGAGTCAATGATAGCCTCTGGCTGCAATACCAAATGCCCCTCATCATCCATGGGTGGTAGCTCATCCGTCACGGTCACCTGCTGCCCCAATGCCTTCTTCAGGCATGATACATGAAAAATTTTATGAATCTTGCTACCTTGGGGCAGCTCCAACTCATATGCAACTTGTCCAATCCTGTGTATCATCCTATATGGCCCATAAAAGTAGGGTTTGAGCTTCTCAGCACCCTTCTACTTCAGTGATGATTATTGGTATGGCTGTAATCATAGGTAGACCATGTCCCCTACCTCGAACTGCCTCTCCACCCGACCCCTGTCGACATATATCTTCTGTTGGTTCTGCGTTGTAGCCATGTCATCCTTGAGAGCTCGAAGGATATCCTAACTCTCTTGGATCCAAATCTTGGCTCTAGGAGCCCTGCTATTATCAAACATCACGTCGAAAAAAGATAAAGGATGATACCTATATAAGGCGTAGAATAGTGACATACTAATGGACATGTGGTGCGAAGTATTGTAGTAGTACTCCCCCAGATGCAGCCACTTCAGCCATGCTCGCTGCTACCCACTGACATAGTACGCAACTAGCCCTCCAGCCACTTGTTAACTATCTTCGTTTTTCGATCTGTCTATGGGTGATAACTGGTACTCGATGTCAACTCTGTCCCCACCAATCAGAAAAGTTCCTGCCAAAACCCACCCATGAAACGGATGTCCCTGTCACTGACGATGGTCTTAGGAAGACCATGTAGCCTGAAGATCTCCATGAAGAATAGCTAGGCCACCTGTGCTGTTGTATAGTGTGCAGATATGGCAAAGAAATGTGCGTACTTCATCAGTCGATCAATGACGACAAAGATACAATCCTTGCCCTATACCATGGGCAACCCTGTGATGAAATCCATCGAAATACTCTCCCATTTCCCCTCGAATGGGAAGAGGTTGCAATAATCCTGCGGGATGGCTCATCTATCTCTTGTTCCTCTGGAAAACATCGCACTCCCGGATGTGTTGAAGTATGTCCTCCTTGAGGCCCTTCCATGAGAACCTCTCCCTAATGTCCCTGTAGGTTTTGGTAAAACCCTGATGTCCTGCCAATGGGGAATCATGTGATGCCTGGAGTATCTTCTTCTTGAGCTGAGACCCCTTAGTCAAGAAGATCTGGTCCCTGTAGTAGATGATCTCATTGACCACCCTAAACCTGTCATCTGCCACCTGCCGATCCAGAACCTCACATGCAAATATGTCCTTGGAGTACTCTACTAAGATTCGAGCCCTCCAATCTGTATCCAAACTCATAAGAGACGATGTGGCTGGTCTAGGTGAAAGGGCATCTACTACCACGTTGTTCTTACCTTTGACATACTCAATGTCAAAGTCATATGCTTGGATCTTAATGATCCACTTCTGCTGCCTCTCCTGTAGCTGCTTCTGCTCCAAAAAGAACTTGAGGCTATTGTGATCAGTCCTCATCCTGAACCTGTTGCCTACCAAATACTGTCGGTACTTAGCCAATGCATGCATGATGGCCAGCATCTCCTTGTCATATATGGAATACAACCTCTCGTGCAGAAGGAGCTTCCGGCTCTCAAATGCTATAGGGTGACCTCCTTGCATCAATATTGTGTCGATCCCCTCTCCCGACGCATCACACTCCAAAACAAATGGCTGCGTGAAATCTGGCAATGCAAGCAACTCTTGGATATCCCGCTCAATATCATCCCGATAGACCTTGGGGTGCCTATAGGGGGTGGTAATCATGGCCTGTATGCCCTGCTCAAGCTCGATGGTGTGCTCAAACCCCCGATCTGGTGGTTGTCCTGGTGGAATCTCCCCAAACACTATGGCATACCAATCAAGGATAGACTGTATCTCTGGGTGTACCGTCTGCCCTATAGTTCCTACCTCTAATGCACACAGCTCCACTGCCCACTCTATGTCTCCCTTATGGAAGACTGCCTCCATCTGATGAGCCGAGATAGTCTGAGGCAGATATGTCTGTTGTCCCCATATCTTCTCATGCCTCCCTGTCTTCTCATCATCCCACTCCATCTCCAGGGTCTTCCAATCTATCATGACCTTCCCTAGAGTGATGAGCGATTGGACACCCAGTATCATGTTGGTGTCCAGAATATCGACCATGAAAAAGTGATCAGTCAATGTGTAGGTTCCCATCGTCACCGAAAGCTCTGAAACATAACGAGCACACATCATGGTCTGATCTCATGGGACCAATATTGAAAACCAATCGAAGCTCTTTGTCTGAATACCTCTTCGCTCAACCATCTGTGCATCGATGAAGTTGTGGGTTGCCCCACTGTCAACCAAAACTGATACGTGTTGGCCACGTACTGCCCCTCGTACGCGTAGTGTTAGATACTTGGGAACTCCCCGCAATGTTGCAAGCGCCCCTCCGGTGGGTGCAAAAGATGCACCACCTGCTGCTGCTGGTGGAGGTGGCAAAGGTCCCTGTATGGCATGGCTATCTCCTGCCTCCACATCCTCCTCATCATCCTCTTCTCCACTGCTCTCAGAGAAGACCTCAATAAAATGTGCTTTGGCAACAACACATCTATGTCCTGGTGCCCATGGCTCCTAACAAGTGAAGCACAATTGCTTCTTCTTTAGCTCCCTCCTGGCATCATCGTCAAGCTGTACTCATCCTGGATTCCCCTTTGGAGGTGGAATCCTCACATCCTTCCCCTTAGACTGGAAAGTTTGTCTCTGGGGGTAAGGTGTCCGGGTCCTGGGTAAGACATGTTGTAAGTCCCGGGTCCTGCTAATAGCGTCCTGGAGTGTAGCTGGTTTAGTGGATCAGACTAAACCCTGAAGTGGCTCTGCTAACCCCTCAACATACATATAGACCCTCCGTGCCATGGATAGGTCTGGCACCATCACAGATACCCTCAATAAATCTGCAATGTAGGTCTCTGGGCTCCCTGTCTGTTTGAGCCTTGTCAACTCAACAAAATGTTGCTATGGATCCCTCCGATCAAATTGCTCCATCAGTCTCCTGGTAAACCCGGCATGTGTCGTCACTGTGGAGTGCCCTAGTGTAACCATCCCATGAAACCACCAATCCTGGGCCTCACCATCCAAGTGCAATGTTGCCATCTTGATGGCCTCTGTCTCTGACATCTGGTTAAGCTAGAAATAAATGTCCAACTTCTCCACCCAAGACTTTGCCGAACTGTTTGATGAACCATCAAACATAGGCAAGTGGAGTCTACTCGTTGCACAGTGGGTGTCACCATCATGGTAATGCTGGTACCCTCTGTGATGATCACGGGGTCTGCTATCCCGCTGGAGCTGAACAAAATCTTTGAATGAGAGGGCTTCACTGAACTCCTACCCATAGGCCTGGTACTCTACAAAATAATCGCCCATATGCCCGGGCTCTGCCTCCTGCTGGGCTGCAGCCCCCATGTCTGCTCCTAAGAAGGTGGGCATGGTAGAGCATGTAGGGGCATGTGAGGCCCCTTGTTGTGCAGTATCACGTTGCTCTGGCAAGTGATGGGATGCACCTGATCCCTCACCGATCTGAAAAACTCGTGGGCTCTCTCTTTGTCTGGCCTCTACTGCCGTGAATCTCTGCCCCATCACCTCAATCTGCCTCGACAGATCCTGCACTGATTTGAGGAGCATATCCGCAAATCTCTTCCTGTCATCATCTGCCATCGGATCCTCCTGCTTTGCATCCACCCCAAGCTCCTCCTGTTCTGCGTCCACCACCAGAACACAGTCTCCCTCTCCGTACGTATTCTCCAACCTACGCTCAGTGCCTCTGTACCTCTGACCTCTATAATAGATATAGGGTTTTTCCCTCGGTGTCATAGATTGCTAGCTCCATAGGCTGAGCTAGATCTATGCTCTGATACCATTGTAATATTCCTAACCCAGAATATTCCTCAAAACCCAACAAAAACTCCAACCAAATATGTACAGATGATATAATAACCCAAAAGTGATAAAATAACAGTGGAACAACATATAATAATGTAATCCGGAAATATAAGTGGATACACAAGAAATACAGCGAGAAATGCTAAGCCATTTTATTATATTGAGCAATATATGAGTACAAGAGGTGATTAGACAGATGACACCTCGACTTGCATAAGGCAAGTGAAGAAATACTCTCAGAATGACAAGAATGGCCTCTCTACGTGGATGTTGTTGTTGTGCTACTACTGCTGCTAGAAAACAAATGATGATTTGGGGCTACTCCCCTCCTCAAAAAAAGCTGAAACTTTGGATTCGAGCTCTACTCAAGAAACCCAGAAAAACCCAAAAAGATTTCCTGGAATGGCCTCACACTAATCTACATCCCATCTGCTAGAAAACTGTTATGCTATTACTGCTGCTGGAAATCGAATGAGGATTTGGGGATGCTCGCCTCCTCAGAAAAGGCTGAAACTCTGGAATCGGACTCTACTCAAAAAACCCAAAAAGCTTTTCTGAAATGGTCGACCCCCGTAAATCATCCCCTTGGGGTTCTACGCAGTTCCTCAAAGATGCTGATGAAACTGCTACTGAAATGTTGATGAAACTACTGTTGGAATGCCAATGGAAATACCTTGCCCGAGCTGGCACTCGAAGTCCCCCGGGGCTGAGGGTGAGATCTCCGAACGGAGACACTCAATGCACTAAACAGTTCTACAGACTAGCTAAATAGCCAGCGTACTCTAAGTTGAAATGACTATCACAAATGCTCATAACCATAATGATCCCAAATGAAGGGGTTCCTCTCTATTTTATAGCCTCTGCCTCTCACAATCCCTAGGCTCACTTTCTCCTATGTGATCCCCTTCTTGCCATGTGTTCCTTCCCTCCTACGCAATCCCTCCATGCGTCTACGTGGGCCCCATTTCTACGTCCCCCTTTGGCCCCCTTGGTTCCCCCTTAAGTCACAACGTTGTGCTACATAGGAAGTGACTTTTTATTCTAAAGTGAGTTATGTTCCCCCTTCATCACTTTTTATTTACAAATAACTATAGAAGGCAAAAATCGAACAAAATCAAATATTCCAATTAGCCATAGCTAATTAGGAATATTACAATGAAATCAATGATTTTGCTAATTGTAGTTGTCTTGATCTATTTACCCTCGTATTCGATCACGATGATGATTCTATCATTGTTTATTTTTCAAATCCACCTTTTTATGATGATATATCTATCAACAAATTCTAAACCCCGCAGACTGTCGCGGAACTTCAGCCCGAGCTGATCGTTATGTCAGGCCCTCGTTGTCCTGAGGTTGGTTTCACTTTCAATTAGGAAATTGTTGAAACACCCGAGGTTCCTCATCACTCATCTGTATGCATTGAAGATCAATCTCACACATAGATTATGCTCCTTCCACTTGAACTACATGATCCCATTGCTCACATTGCGTTGGAGGAATCTTACGCAGCAAGCACAAGTGCATGACAGAAGTTGTCTTTGTTTCTTTCTTTTAGTTGCATGTCAAAGTTAAGAGTATGCATATGATTAACAGTTGCACGCAGTGTCACACAACATCATGGTAAGTCCACAAATTTCATGTCATGCACTTACACTCACTTATGTTCTATGGACGCATTTAAACTCGAAGTGTGTTTGTCTTCATTGTTATATCTTTCATATTTTCTGGTTCACAAAGCTGTGTTGATCATGAACCATGCCTTCACCAACATGGGTCGACCAATGCACCAATGGCTGCATTGGAAGTATCACTTCACGTGAGCAGACCCATGCACCGTTAGCTTAGGAGTAGGAGTAGTGTTTGCTTTTGGTTTGTTTGTTTGCATGCATGTTTGGTTCTTACTTTGTTCATTTTATTGCTTGCCTGCTTGTTTTCTTACTCGCTTTCCTTACACATCTACTTATACTTTTTCTTTGTTTGTTGTTTGTTTTCACGTTTAGGTTAATTTCACATGAAATAGTGTGTGACTCTTGAAACAAGCTAGGTAAAGCACAAGAGGACTTGTACAATTATCAATACTTGGTTATCTATCATCCTACCTTTGTGTGAAGAACTTGTTGTCTTCAGTCCACGATACATCAATGGAAAATCCATATTATTCAAAGTAAACCTTGGTGAAAACACAACGCTTGCTTGCTAACTAGTATCACCTGCTCTAGTTGATTGTTTTTGGGTTAATCCTTGTCAGCTCAGTCAAGTAGAGTGAGGTGAGGGAAAAAACCTTAACAAGTGTGTCAATGGTATATACAAACTACTTCTCTAAAGGAACACCTCTTCTTCTCTCAATAAGTCGGGATCCCTCTTCCACCTCTGAAATGAATAAGTGTTATGCGCAATTACGAAAATGAAATGTGAAAAATTTTGAAAAAATGGAAAAAAAAAATGAATAAGACGAAAGAAGAGAAAGGCTTCTTGTGCAAAGAGGTGATGCAAGTAACTCTGTTGGGGTACTAACCTGGATCATTTGCGGCAGAGCGATGCTTGTGTTCCTGCGTGACTCTGTGGGGGTACTATCTAGGCCTGCTGGAAACGGAGCAACACCAGAGATGAAACTAAAAATCTGACAAACATAAAGCCTCTGCACCAATATACCCCTCATCCCCAATCGAAACAACAATATTGGCTTGGCTTGGAATGTGTGTCGACCAACCAATATTTTGGAAAATGCTACATCTTACAATCAAGCAAGTGTGGAAACCAAGACAAACAAAGAATTGAACAATACTTCCGAAGGTGTTAGACTCGCTTTTCACGAACAAGGTCCATTCAGAGAGTTGGATTTCTACCTGTGTTTCGCCAAGTGTTCTGGCAGCTACAGCCACCCTCCAAAAATTTTCCTTAGCTTTGTTTTGGAGCCTCCCTACCAACCATCCTAACAGCATGTCTTGCATTGTCAAGTACATAGGCTTCAATGGTTTTTCAGTGGCTTGCCAACCTGTGCATGTTAGTTTGCTTCACTCATTTCACAGGATTCCATTCTAGACTTAATCTAGTTGTTAGTTGAGTAGCTCCCTTAGAAAATTGCACAATTATGGAAGGGAACCATCCTTCCCTCCAGAAATTGTGCAAATCTGTTGGGCAGCCTACTGGGCTTAGAAATTGCACAATGCAATCAAACAGGCTTCCTTAAGAAAATTGCACAATCTGGCCCAACACTGCAGCTCAGCCCATAAATTGTGCAATTCTAGGCAGCAGTCACCTGCTGACCCCAGAAATTCCGCAATGCCTCTAGGACAGCCAACCCTCCTCCCAAAAATTGTGTAAAACCCTCTATTAGTTTTGCAAGTTGTTGCATGTGCCTTCTCGTTGACTGGTTCCCTCCAGGACCCAACAAACCTGATTTGCATGCATGGACTGCTTTTCCCAAAATAGCAAAAAGCAACATGAAAAAAGCATCCCTAGATCTTAGGGATCTATTTTTAGCAGTTCGAGGTTACATGCAAATATCATTTTAAAAATTTTTCTCCAAGTTTCTCTTTTTCCTAGATTAGTGGCATGTGCGGCATAAGCCTCAAACTTATTTATTCGACACCTCAGGGCTCATTCTTCACATTGATCTTGGAGCTCTAACATCCCACGGCACATCTAGGAGTCTTCGACACATCCAACCTAGCTATTTCTGGGTAAGTCTGCTTTACTTGTCTTTTGCAACATTTCTGTCACTTTTTGTGTTTTGGATTATGTGAGTGTTGTCTGCTTGATTTCTATGAACACTTGTTGTCATTTGCATGCATGTTAGCTTGTACAAGCACCATTTCAGTTTTTGTTTGCATCTCATTGTTGTTGCATGCATGACACTGTTTTTCACAGACAGTCGTCGATTCGGCGACTTGTTTCATACACATTGTTATAGCTCCAAATCTCATTATTATGCTTTGTGATGCTGCACTCATGGCCTAGGGCAACCCCTCCTTCCAGACCTGGTCCCAAATTTAAAAAACAGTGTTTTATTCCCTGTACGCGACATTGCCCTGAGTTAAATGCGTGTATACGCGGGTCCATATATACCCAACCCACGTATATGTATTAAAACACTTAAAAAAATATAAAACTCCTTATTTTCGGGCGGAGATCGCGGGTTTTACCTGCTAATCACCTGTTAGTTCCCGTGGCCCCAACTGTTCCCAACCAATTCCTAACTAAAAAACTACTTTGGAATTGATATAAAAAGACATCAAAGGGAAGGCCTAAAGGAGGAGAGAAGAGAGAGAAAGGTTATTATACTGAGATTTTCCCCTGACCAGGTCTGAAGACCCTTGTGCCTTCTGCACTTCCCCCATTTGTACAGGACACCCTTGTTTCCTTGTGATTTGATGTTCGTCCCTTAGTTATGGCATCATGGAGTGAGTTTTGGAAGGAGATATGCTAGAGGCTTGAGGCGGGACGAATCCGGAAGGAAGCTGTGCTTGGAGCCTACAAAAGGCTGCTCATGTGATATTACTCCTTTTCTACTTTCTATTTGTCTATAATAAAGAAACATGTCTCTAGTACAGAGTCTTCTAGTATAGGGGGCATTCCGGTTTCTTCGAATGTTCCCACCTCAAGCCTCTAGCATATCTCCTTCCAAAACTCACTCCATGATGCCATAACTAAGGGATGAACATCAAATCACAAGGAAACAAGGGTTTCCTGTACAAATGGGGGAAGTGCAGAAGGCACAAGGGTCTTCAGACCTGGTCAAGGGAAAATCTCAGTATAATAACCTTTCTCTCTCTTCTCTCCTCCTTTAGGCCTTCCCTTTGATGTCTTTTTATACCAATTCCAAAGTAGTTTTTTAGTTAGGAATTGGTTGGGAACAGTTGGAGCCACGGGCACTAACAGGTGATCAGCAGGTAAAACCCGCGATCTCCGCCCGAAAATAGGGAGTTTTATATTTTTTTAAGTGTTTTAATACATATACGCGGGATGGGTATATATGGACCCGCGTATACACGCGTTTAACTCATGGCAATGTCGCGTACAGGGAATAAAACAATTTTTTTAAAATTTGGGACCAGGTCTGGAAGGAGGGGTTGCCCTAGGCCATGAGTGCAGCATCACAAACCATAATAGTGAGATTTGGAGCTATAACATACATGCATGTTTTCCCATTTTCTGAATATTGCATTCACTATTTTCATGCATGATCATTCACTCTTCCCTACACTTAGTTTCACCATGCATTCAGATCTTCATATGTTTTTAGTCACCTGTCGGCGGGCTTGGGCAACCTTGGCCCGAACTCTGCCTTACCTGAATGACATTGCGCATTTCTGAGAGAGAAGGCTCTACCTTCCTCCTATAAAATGTGCAAATCTAGCTAGACAGTGTGCTCCATACTTGCTTTGCACAACTCTGAGAGGCAATGTCTGCTGGCCCAAAACATTGCGCAATGCAGTCCCTAGGCCTGCATGACTTGTTGACTAAAATTGCACATTGCGCATATCAGCACCAAGCAGGTCATTTTAGATTATGAATTGTGCAATTCCATTAGTCAACTAGCCTTGATAGTTTGAACTTCCTTTTGTACAGTTCTGATAGTCAGCCTCCCGACCTCCCAATGAAAATTGTGCAATTCTTTCCATCAGTCTCACAGGATTTTGCATGTTAGTCCTCAAGTTTTCTTTGTTTTAACTAATAGATTTCTTTCCATGCATGTCGCATGTCTCCAGGTATAGCAGGTGTCCATCCATCTCTTAGCAGTTCAATATCAATGGCCTCCAAGAGAGCAGGGTCAAAGGACTGACGAAAGCACAACTGGAGATGCAGTTGAGGGAGTATCTATGAGTTTGCCGATTTATGAAGACACCAAGTTGATCATAGACAAAGACATCAGGCAAAAATGGCAGGAGATCAATGATCCATTCTCAAGCACATGTGTGGAAGATCTTGAAGACCGCAAAGTCTATGTGAACATTCACAAGTCTGGCTTGTATCAGATTGCCTGCAGATATCCTGTGTTTCGATGTGTGGACAAGATACATTGGATCATCTTGAACACTGATCTCGAGACGATGGTTTTAAGCAGTGTCAGTGAGATAGATATTGCTACCTTCAAGGCACAAGACTATCAGTAGAATTACCACTTTTCGTAGCTAGTGGTCACCATGGAAACAGCCTTCAACATACCCAGTAGCAATGCAGACTCTAGGGATATCTTGAGGAACTGGGTGAAGGATCTAGCCAAGTTTAGGATGATACCCAACCAGATTTACAAGACAAAGATACTGCAAAAGGCATATTAGTACTTGGTCATCTTTGCACACTGCTTGTACGACCAAGAGAGCACGGTGACCTTCCCGCAAAGCTAGTTGATTGTGTTGGACCAACTAGCAAGTTTAGGAAAAGCATGCAACTGGTCTGACATGTTAGCTCATAGGCTGAAGGAACAAGTAAGAGGAGCTCGGTAGCCGCCCAAAGGTTAGCAAGACGAAATCTACATGTCTGCATACATCTTGGATGTAATCTTTTCCCATCAGCAATTCCTGAGCTTGAAGTGGGCATGGACTTCAGTAGAAACCTCTTTAAACACTTATTGCAGACTGTTTTCTAAATGCAGCTTCCACGAAGTCATCACAATTGTCAGACCATTTTGTCACCCCAGTGTACAAGATGATATTTGAGCAGGATCCACCTCGCATGTCGAAGGTAGCAATGCAGTCATTGATTGACATAGTGGATTGGTATGCCTCACCTTTTGGCACCTTCAAACGGATGTACAACACGGAGAATCCTCTGCATATTTTACTAAAGTTTTCCATGGACAAGGTCATCATGAACGAAGTTTTGTACCACATCTCAGCAGGGCTATTAGCTTGACTACATCGGAAGAATAAGGCAACCTGGCCCACTCTTCCATTGTGGATCAGGTTGTACAAGATAAGAAACCTCAAGCATGCAGATGTCAACGTAGAAGAGTTCAGAAAATTTACTTTCGGTGCCAAAAGCTCTAATCTGTATGACTCGCATTGCTTTGTGAAATATCATTGTGCAAGAGTGCAATTTCCTTGGATCCACGGGGCATGGCATTGGGCGGAGGAGGACCCATGGAGATATTGTCACAGCTTCTTGAGGCCCAATGAACCAATTGGCATCATTATGGAATGGTTAGCGAAGCAATCCGAAGCAGCATCTAGGAGAGCACCAGCAATAGCAGAGGGTAACATACCTGCGTGTGTAAAAGGCGAGAGAAAGATTGTCGACAGCGCGAAGGCAAAACAAAGCTACAAGTTAAGAGCATACCCACTTGTGGAGAAATCAACTTTGGAGATGGAGGCAAAGAGGCAACAACGTGACAAGAGGAACGTGCAAAGGCAGAGAGATCAACAGAGGAAGAAGGAAATAGTGAAGGAGTTGCAAGGGTTCAAGGAGAAACTCTGGAAAGAACAGGAGTTGTGCAGACAGGAGAAGGAAGTGTAGCAGGGACAGATAGAGTAGGGACCACAACATGCACATATTGATGAAACTACACCCATACAGGTAGTAGAATCATCCAAGCAATTAGCACAAAGTAGATAGGGTGAGAAGTCGTAGGAGTAGGACTTCGCTCAAGAGATTGAACGAGTACTTGAGAAAATGGATACTGAGATGGAGTAGCCAGAGTTAGAGAAAGACATCGACCAGATCCATAAGCAGAGGAAGTCTTAAGCGACCAAGGAGATATTGAGATCATTGGAGACAATCCAGAAGAAGAGATGCACAACATATCATTCAATGAGTCACAACACAAAGTTGTGCAATCGTGCAGACTGTCTACTCTAGATGTCCACACATCTCCTGCGTAGTTTGAGGAACGAGTGATCATATCTGATGTGTGCAAGCATCCAACAACATTGGTCAATGCTACCAAAGCATATGCCGAAGCCACGAGCTTGAGTGTTCACTTCTTGATAGCAGAGAATGAGAAAATGGCAAACAAGTTACAAACGGCCAAGCAGGGAGGAGAACTGGTTACAACATCCGCCCAGGCAGAGCTAAAGAAGGCGATACTGGATGAAGTATCATCCCTTGAGACAGTCATGCGGACATTGTATTCCAAATTTAGTATCGTGCATAAGGCAGTTGTCCATCTCAACGGTTGGCAGAAGCATTATGCTAGGAGATCATGTATCTTGTCAAACTTACATACTGTTGTTGACCGCATGGAAACATGGATAATGAGATACAAGGGAGCCCCATTACACTTGCCCAAGATGATGAAGCCCATGGTGGTTGAGTTGAAGGCACACATCCAAAGTCAGATCTGAAATTGTGAGGAACTCCCGCAACTCATCACTAGTTTGCAGGCTTCCCATGTACGGGTGTTCATAAACATGCATGTTTTTGTGCACGCACATATGATCCCATCTATTGGGACACTCACCAAGGCAAAGACAAAGGGTCAAGTCTGATGAGAGCAAGACACCAACGCAGACTTGGCGATCAGTGCAGACAGTATGCATCAATGTGTCACTAGTCCGACCGCACTCAAGACAATGATGTGCATGTTATTAGACAAGTTGGAAAAAGGAGCCAAATCAGTGTACCTAGATGCAACAGAGGCAAGAGTTCATTTCCATAAAGATGTCACCATAGAGTACAGGGACACCATCGCGGACTACCAAGCTTGGCATCAGTTCACCACCATCGACCATCATGAGGATGTCAAAGAGTTGGTCTTCCCACAGTTTTCTGAGTCATAGTGATGTCTTGCATGGCCTGCTCAAGCCTACTTTGTCTCACATGGGTACATGTGCAGATTGTATGTAACATCTTGTAGAGTGGAAGTTCAAGTGTCAATAGCTGCATGTAACAGTCATAGAGTAGTTGAAGAGTCATGAGGATAGGTGAACAATCTCAATTGGGAATGACAAGGGTCACCCCACCCTTTGTTACTTATAGTACCTCATAACTCTTTGTACAGGCTTTTGGTCAGCCAAGCTTCTAATAGGAGTATCTTAGAGAAATCTTGGAGAGTATTGTAATGAGCCTTAGCTTCTCCATAGTGCAGAGCTAGTACATCTCTTTGGAGGAGCAAGTGGTAGTGACTGTAATGTTCCGTTATCAGCACTGGTGGTTGGTCATGTTTGTACTTTATGATTGGAACTTTCACTTCTTAATATAACAAAGCCAACACGTTTCATGCATATGTTGTTATTGTATTTTAGCTAACTTGTTTACTCTAATGATATATGTATTAGTTTGCTTACGCATGTATGTATAGACTCTTTCTGTATATGTATCTATGAATCTTACTGAAATGCGTTGTTGGTTTAACCATCACTTTGGATTGTTGGTTCACCTTCCTTCTAGTTTGCAATGCATCTTTTCTCGTGTATTCCCTTCCAAGCTATGTGTTTACACAGGTTTCTAAGGGGCGCAATCTTTTCACATTCCATGTGTTAGAACCATTCATGCACCTTCCTTGGCTTTCTGCACATGTCACACCCTTGATACCAACAGGGACATCTTACTTACCTCTATGTGCAACCGCAGTCAAGGCGATACCATACGACCAACTGATGGGACTCCTACACCAAACAGTTTGAGGTCTAGTTGGGACTTCTTACCAGGGAGATCCCCTGACATGTTGGTGGATCCAGCACCGTCAACACCATTGGAGAAAGAAATCTAGGAGTGGGTTGAACAGAAAGAAAGAGAATTTGTGAAAAAAGAGAACAGAAACCCTCGATTATCAACTAAAGACTTGGTTGCAGAAGTATATCTTTGAAGAGAAATATGAAATAATTTTTGGTTTTTTTCCACATAGAATTGTACAATTGGGTATCTAATTTGACTGAGCATACGACTTGTTTCAATAATGACGAACCTAAGGATTGGAATACTGGATTGATATGGAAACTCAAGAATGTCACTAACAGTATCTCTATGGTTGTTGATTTCTTGATCGATAGCAGTTTGGGAGGATTTATCACTGAGTTCGTGATAGATGCGATCGTGTCCTATAGTGAAGTTGAACGAAGATTTTTCAAGGGGCCACAAGGTAATTTATTAAAATATTTTAATCTCTAGATTAAGATGTTATTATGTGAAAAATGGATTTTGCGATTGCAGTCAGATTGATGTTTGGGCGTAGAGGAAATAAGCCTGAACCAGGATCTACGCTAAGTGGAAAATGTTACAGAACAGATCCAAAGAATTTTTCTGAAAATGACTATAACCCCTTGTTAGGAGGATATGAGAGTGAAGAAGAAACAAGTAACCCAACAACCCCACGACATTTCCCTGCATGTCCTAAAGGCACGTCGAAGTTAAGAATTGAGAAGAATCAGGGCACCTTTGGGATTCCCCATCCATCCACCCCCCTTATACCACATCCCCCTCCCCATAATTCCCCTACACCCCCACCCCAACCTCATCCACCTAGCCCCCCGAGAAGAAACATGGCCAATGACATTAAGCTATATATTTTTAAAGGACTAGGATCAAAGGACCCTAATCAATTTTGGTTTGTAGTTGATGTAGTATGGATGGCAAGACAAATCACTAATGGTGGTGTAAATAAGGTGCAGCTCAACACATCATTGTGATAAAGAGCAATGACCTGGTATATGAAATACTCTATGACTAACTTGACTACTTTGTTGGATGTGTTGGGTTGTGTTATATTCTTTCCACATAGTTAACAAAGGGTTTGTGTATATGTGTTTTATGTGTTATGCTCTTGCTTTGTTTATTTTCTGTGTTTTAGAATTCGTATGCAGGTAATTTCTGTACGGGATTTAAACCTACATTTGGTATCAGAGCAGTTTTTGGCTTCAAGGGGACGCCTTTGTTGCTGAGGGGTTTCACTTGGGCCTGTGGTAGACCTTGTTCAATGGGAGATCTGCAAGATCAATTCTGGTGGTGAAAGAAGATGGCAAGCAATGGAAAGACAAAGATCGAGAAATTTAATGGTCAAAGTTTTGAGTTGTGGAAACTCAAGATGGAGGATCTATTGGTGGATAAAGATCAGTGGATCGCGGTAGATCCGGGTACTAAACCAACGAGAGTGTCCGATGAAGAATGGAAGAAGTTGGATCGGAAGGCAAAGAGAACAATACGATTGTGTGTCTCAGATTCAGTATTACTGAATGTATTAGGGGAAGCTACGGCGAAGGCTTTATGGGACAAGTTAGGGACTTTGTACTAATATAAGTCTCTGGTGAATAAACTATTCCTGTGAAAAAAGTTGTATAACCTAAGGATGAAAGATGGAGACTCAGTGACAGAACATGTGAACGCATTTAATATTGTGGCAAGTCAATTATTATCTGTTGATATTAAAATTTCATATGAAGATAAGTGTGTCAGTTTGTTGTGTTCTCTACCAGATTCGTGGGATAGTCTGGTTATTGCAATAGGTAGTAATGCAACTGCCTTGAAGTTTGATGAAATAATCTCATCCTTGCTAACAAAGGAAATGAGACGGAAAAATACAGAGAGCCAAAATGGTGATGTCTTGTCTGCACGAGGATGGTCCCAGAATAGAAACAAAAATAAGTCATCGAGTGGGAGATCTAAATCTAGAGGGAGATCTAAATCTCCAGGAAAACATGTAAAAGTGATGTGTTGGAAATGTGGAAAGGAAGGGCACTACAAAAGGGAATATAAATATAAAGCTCTTGACAAAGGAAAGGGATCTGATGAGGCTCCTTCTGCAGAGGCGAAAACCACCTCAGATGAAGGCGGGGATGTGTACTTGGCTTCTTCAAGTACACATGTAGATCATGAGGCATGGCTGATTGACTCAAGTGCATCCTTTCACTTCACTCCCCATAGAGTGTGGTTCTGTGAGTATGAGAAATATGATGGTGGTGATGCCTTCTTGGGGGATGACAGGAAGGCTAAAATCATTAGTCGCGGAAAAGTAAAGTTGAAATTGCAAGGTGGAAGGATTAGAACACTTACAGGTGTTCTGCATATTCCTGCATTAGCCAGAAATCTGATTTCTGTAAGCAAGTTAGATGATGCAGGTGTAAAAACAGTGTTCGAGAAGGATACCTGCAAGATGGTTCGGGGAGCACTGGTATTGATGCGAGGAGTTCAGATTGGAACTCTGTACAAGCTGCAAGGTAGCACTGTTATTGATGGGTGCAACAATTATGTGGTAACTGAAAGTGGAGCAGAAAATCTAGTGGTATCTCGAGAGAAGACCATGCTGTGGCATCAAAGGATTGGACATATTGGAGAAAAGAGCCTTCGGATACTTCATGGTAAAGGTATGGTAGAAGGTATGAGTAATAGCTCTCTGGATTTTGATTTCTGTGAAAATTGTGTATATGGGAAGTAGAATCGAGTGAGTTTCCCCTCTGGTAGTAAGAGGGCGAAAAGATATTAGAACTTGTGCACAGTGATGTGTTTGGACCTGTGAAGGTTCCATCACTGGGTAAGTCTGTGTACTATGTATCATTTATAGATGAATTCTCAAGGAATACATG
>APFE030724628.1:111401-133194 GCA_000404065.3 Pinus taeda
TCTGGATCAGAGAAGATCTACAAGTGGGTATGTGTTTAACCTATTTGGAAGTGCAGTTAGTTGGATGAGTAAGAAACAATCTGTAGTGGCACTATCAACTACAGAGGCAGAATACATGGCAGCCACTCATGCAAGCAAGGAAGTAGTTTGGTTGCATAGATTGTGTTCAAGTATGGGGTTACATGAAGCTATAAGGATAGACTGTGACAGCCAAAGTGCAATTTTCTTGGCAAAGAACCCTGCATATCATTCAAAGACAAAGCACATTGATGTTAAGTATCATTTTGTGAGGGATATGATAGAAGACAAAAATGTGTTGCTAGTAAAGGTGGACACTTTGAAGAATACTGCGGATGCATTGACAAAATCTGTGAGCTCTGAGAAGTTCTCTTGGTGTAGAGAAACAATGGGCATTTCAGGGCTGGGAAAATGACTAAGCTCTCTTATGGCCCCCTGTGGAAAGAAGACAAGTGGGAGAATGTTGGGTTGTGTTATATTCTTTCCACATAGTTAACAGGGGGTTTTTAGGGCACCCATAACTCCACTTTATGGGGTCCGGGGCAACGCTTGGAAAATTTTGGTTTTGGACCCTAATACAGTCAGTCTGGTTGAGTCCTCCGTCAGGGATCAAAAATCTTTATGCATTTCATGAGTATGTGTCCCGCTCCACTCTTCCAGTTTGCATTTCACTAGGGACATGCCATGATCTGACGGAGAAAGTCTTGCTAGTCATTTTCCCTCATGTCTGGCCCCTGCTGGTTCAGGTCTTGGTCCATAATCACTGAAATTCATGATAGTCAAGGTCTGGTCATATTACAGGACAAAGTCATTTTTTATGATTGTGTCTAGGAAACCATCAAATTTGTCTGTGAAAAACCATGTCCATAACAAGCCATGCAGGCCAGGGGGAGACCTTATATAGCTATGGTCCAGAAAGCTTCATCATCACCTGAAGAGACATCGAAAGTCAAACAAGGTCATTTATGACAAAATTTTCCAAAAATGCACGAGTTCATTTTTCAGATGCAGTCATGGTTTATATGACCAAAGGCCCAGTCACATAGTCCCCGCAAAGAAGTGCTGAAAATCGCATCATGAGAGCCAAAATTTAAGAGAAAAATGAAAATCAGGGTGTTTAAAAGTCAATGAAAAAAGTGCAAAACACAAACATTTGAAAGTGGGTTTTCAAGGAAGAAAAAATCAAACCCATCTCCTCCAAGGCTATAAATACATGTTTTGCCCAAATCAAAGCCTTTTTGCTCTTGCAAGACTTGGAGAAAGCATTTCAAAGGTGAGAAAGCTAAATCGTGAGCGTTTAAGGGAGTGAGAGTTGGATTTCGAGGGCACGACGCATACACCAAGGAGCGCGGTGCATACGTAGCCCGCCCGCAGTGGGAAAGTTACAAAGGCGCGATGCACACCTAGCGCGCAGTGCACTGGGCTTGGCATGCGACGCACACAGCCAGGGGCATAAAAAACAGCCAAACCGCTTCAAGTCTTGGTGAAGACTAGCAAAACAAGAGGTAGGCCCTGTGGACACCTCTTCTCCATCAATTTTGTCATTAATATGGTGTTTATGAGATGTTTAAATGTCACCCAAAAGAATAAGGTCAAACATGAAAAAAAAATCACCAAGAAAACAATGGCTGGGGTTAAAAAAATGTGATGATGGCACCAAGGTTTCACTCCACTCCCCTTGTCCCCTCACCCATCATCTTTCTCATCTCCCCTTGACCATTTTTCCTAAGAACCCCACCCTAAAACCACTACATAACCTTTCGCTATCCCTGCAAGGAATTCATGGTGAAATTATGAGCGCGCGATGCACTCATTGTGCATAGCGCACTGGGAGCCGGTTCACAGTGTAAAAATGCCACTAGCGTAGCGTACTCAGAGCGTACAGCGTACTGGGCAGTGCGCGTGGCACACAGAGATATAAAGCCCAGAAAACCAACAATTTGCCTAAAATTTTGTGAATGCATATCAAATTTGAGAGGTAGACCAACTACCTTCACTCTTGGCATTAAACTTGAGAAGAATACCATGATTTTGATGAGTATAAATCTAATGCCAAAGTCTTTTTTAGTAAACAAAAGAAGACACAAAAAAATCAGGCTCCCAGGGTTTTTGCTACAGTAACGGTGTTATCAAAGTATTCTCCTACCCTACCCCTATCACCATTTTCCCTGCATCATTTTTCCCTTATCATCACCCTAACACCACTGTACTTATAGTATTTTTCAGTTACAATACCATGGGTCAATTCCATGGGTGGATTTTACAATACCACGGGCGGATGCCATTTACAATACCATGGGTAAATTCCATGGGTGAATGAATACCATGGGTGGATTTTACAGTACCACAGGCGGATGCCATTTACAATACCATGGGTAAATTCCATGGGTCAATGAATAATATGGGTGGATGAGTACCATGGGTTGATGCCATTTTCCATTCGGATCATCAGAGGGCAGCATAAAATTCAGGGTACAAGCAGCAGTAATGGCATCGGAAAATTCATCAGATTATGAGGAGGGGACCCAGAGTGACACATCTTCAGGAGAGAGGGCCCATAGGAGACATCACTGGAGTGGCAGACATCTTAGAGATGAGCCAAAAACCCTCACTGAGCTGCAGGCATGCCCGCTTGCCATGTATTGTTTCCAACACTTGGCATGTTATGAATTTTGTCAAAGGGTGGCAAATGTCAGAGTCCATCATGAGTTGGCCCGCCTTTTTTCACTTCATCTATGGGAGGTCAATCCATCCTTGTTGGGGTCACTTTCACCTTGACACTAGAAACCATATCAGTGGCAACAGGAATACCGAACATTGGAGAGCAGTGACATAAGAAAAAGAAGGTGGAGAGGCATCATTATGAGCCTTACATCAAGAACAACTGCTTGAGCCAACTCACCAGAGTTTTTCCATTCAGATTTTTGAGAGATGAGTATGCCTCACTCATGAGATTGATCATGAAGTATTTCAGTTGCGAGGGGAGGTTTTCACACCTTTATGCATATCACATCAGGTTGCTCATGCACTTCACCCGGGTGCGGATGATGAGCCTCCCATTTTTCATTTGCAACAAAATTGAGAACATGAAAAACTTCATGCAACGCAAGACCCCTCGACAGTAGCTAAACAGTGTCTATCATTTTTCTCTCATCCGGATTTTGGTGCACCATCAGTTAGGATTATAGGGTATTGCTTGGGATGACTTCATCTCCCGTGTTTTCTTCAGCGCTCCACCGGTGGTATCAGAGGAAGAGCATGAGGTGGGGGGTCCTTCACATCAGTTTGAGCGCCATGAGACTGCCACCATGCTAGTATACATCACATACCAGAAGGGCAGTAGACCGTTATTCGCAACAGCGAAGAGAGTGTTATCTCCACCCGGGGTGCAAGGGGTCTCGCTTCCGACATCAGCACCACAGAAGCAAGGTAAGGGAAAGGAGCCAGTGCAGGAGGAGGGGCCATCAAGTGCACAAGAGACCGGTGTCATCCTCATTCCGGATGAAGAGACAGAGGCAGAGAATGCCAAACTTAGGATGACCATTCAGGAGTAGGACATGAAAATCAAAGACTTGATACTCAATTTCGAGAGGGCCAGATGGGTCATCAAGTATCTGGAGTAGAGAAACAAACATCTTGAGGACCAATAGATGACCATGGAGCTGCAAAGCATTCGTGAAAATCGACAAGTTGTCCAGCAAAGAGGGATCGAGCTCACTACCTTGGAGCAAGAGATCAACAACGACCGTGAGTCTTGGTTGGATCGGGTCAATCTACACTTGGAGTAGCGGTTGGATAAAGCTAACAGGGAGAAACACATGCTGAGGCACATGACTCATCACTACCAGGCCCGAAACATGTGCTCCAAAGTAAGAATCAGGAGCCTAAAGGAAAAAATTGAGCAAAGCAACAAAAGAGGAAAAGGAGGAAAAGGAGGCAAAGGAGCAATATTAGCTTTGAATCATGGCTGAGGCTTCCTTGGCATAGCATAGAACTTCATAGGGAACCTCCAGCCCAAATTTCAAAAAATTTGGGCAAATTTTGGTCACAGGCAAATTTTTGGACACAAAACAGAAAATTCCTCCCTGTGCGCCGCGCCACTAGCACGACACTAAAATTCTAGGGCTCTAATTGAGGAACGACTTGCATATTTGGATTCAACATCGAAAAGTATGACTACTGGTGTTCGGGCAAGAAATTTTGACAAGATCTGGGCCTCCTAAAGGTCAAAACACATCCAAAAATGGCCTCTCTGCCACTTTTTTGACACACAGAAAGCAGTCTTGAGAGAATGAAGATTTGGAGGGGAAAATGAGCACCAAATTTGGAAATTGTAGTGGGGTTAGAAAGTAGAGAGGATAGGCTTTCCAACAAGCCCACTTCGGCACATTTTGGACACCTGCAAGTTCCCCAAAACGGGCTCCAAAGTGGCGCGACGCACAGAGGAAAACACTGCCAATTTGCTCCTGTTTCGCGAGATTTTGGGTCGCGACTTCTCCAAGTGGGCCCGGTCATCTACACTTCGGTTTTTTGGCACCAAAGGTGGCATTTAAAGAGTTTTCTCTCCAGATGGGCATCTATCCAAGTGGCAAAGGAATGCAAAGGGTCACCCCAGCCAAATGTCATGCTTGAGAGCGCTGCACCTGTAGCTGATGGTTGGCTCTCCATCTCCATTTCGAAATGATTTGAGTAAATTCCCAACCCTTGGGCATTCTATATCTTCCTCACACATTCTATATATTGTATGCAAGTTATTTGCAAAGGGTGGGTTGGCTTGTAATTTTTGGGAGACTGTGGGAAAGAAACTTTGTTTCTGCACTGTATATTTTCACAGAGAATTAATGAAAGGCAGCGGCTCTGTTTCATGAGATTCATGTGGTTGTGAGTGTAGAAAGTGTGTCTCTTTTGTTTCATATGTATCTTGTTATGTTTTATAGTTCATTTCGTATCCATTTCTAGTGAAATTTTTCGAGTGAGATTAGGTAGAATTCAATTTTATTGCTCTACCTGTGGGAAAATTTCACGTACAGTGTTCTTTCTTCTGTTGAAAAGGATTCATGTTGTCCATGCCCTTTTCACCTTCTTAATCAATCTCTCCATTCCGCCATATCTTAAAATTAAAATTGCTATGCTTTCCGCCTACCTTGCCTCACGAAATAATCTGTGCCTTTATGTTAAGTTCTGTGTTCATTGAGGTCCAGTGGTCCCATAACATCCCAGAAACACAGTCATTCATAAAAATCACTCCTTATTTTCATTTCCACTTACTAGCCTAAGATAAATAGTTCGTTTGAAAATCATCTCAGTCCTTTTCGTTCATCAACTCACTAAGTGTGACTCGGAGAGAGCCCTCTCCTGTTTTGGTAGGGCTAGCTACCAGACTGAGCGTGGTTTGTGGTTACCCTGAATTTTTCCTTCCTTTAGCCTGAGGCGGATTTAGGTGCTAACATAGTGGCGACTCCACTGGGGAAGAAATAAAATACCCTTGGTTTTTAATAATTCTAAGCTTTCGGATGATAAGTTTAGGATTTGATAGTCTGATGTAAAATAGGTTGTGTCCTTTGATTTTTTCTCAATAGCACGTTGGCTTCTCGAAGATACACCAGAGCTAATCCAGATCCCGATCCTCCACTCATCTACAAAAATCCCAATTTGATTTCTAGAAATAGTCGTCAAGAAAGCTCTATATTGCCTGTCCTCAAATCTCATTCATGCCCGGACATTTTTGAGTATATTGAAGAGCTAGAGTTTGACGAGCAGTTTGAATTATCTTTATTTGAAACCAAGTCAGAAAGAGCGGTTGACTCTACTGTCGATAATCCACAATTTCTTGTAGACTTGGAGACGAAAAGGGCTAACCGGTCTATTGATAACTACATAATAGCTCAGCTTCAAACTCCCATTGTTAGCCCCGTACAAATTGTGCACACTCCTCCAATGCCTTCGAGGACAAATCCACCGAGAGTAATGGCTACATGTTTCACACCGCTTTCTTTGCCTCAAATTCTAGATGATATGCCCGCTGATTACCAAAGAAAAATCCCATTCTTTGATGGCACTCCTAATGGCATTACTGCGCAGCAATATGTGGAGAGAATGACAAACTTTTATGAACTTCATGAGATAGATGCAGAAAATGTGGCGATGAGACTCCTTGTACAAACATTTGTAGGTGAAGTAAGGAAATGGTTCAGAGGTTTACTGGCTGCATGTATCGCCACCTTAGTAGACCTACAAAGACAATTCTTGAACTGCTAGGAAGTGAAAAAGAACCCTCTTCAAATTCTGTCCGAATATGAGAAAATCAAGAGAAACGCGGGTGAGTCAGTCCAAGATTATTGCATGAGATTCAATACAGTGTATAATGAAATTCCAGATGATCTAGGCCACCCGTGGGACTAGCCATGTTGAAATTCCCAGATGGTTTTGATGCTGATATGGCTTATCAATTGAGAGAAAGAGAACCGGCTACGATGGAAGACATGCAGAAGATAACAGTCAGCGTTGAAGCAAATTTGCTGACCAAGAGGGCTAGAGCGAAAGCAGAAAAGAAGGTCACTGCCAAGGAAGAATCGTCTTCAATAGATCAGCTACTTAGGAAGGTAGAATAGATGGTTGAGAGAGTGACACTTGACAAACCAGAGCCACAAGGTAGAAATCCTAACTTCCGTGGCCAACAACAACCACAGTATAGGATAAGACAGAGAGATCAGCGAGCTCAAGAGCCAATTGCACAACAAGCAGTACAAACACCTTTGCAGCAAAATTTTGTGCAGAGACCGGAATCAGATGAAGACGGGAATGTAATGGGCGAAGAGAATCATCTCTTTACTCCTTACGATCTACCTACTTATATCACTGAAGAGGACGAGTATACAGAGAATTTAGCTGCACACAAGGATGGAGATTTAATTCTGGCAAGTGACACCATCTTGGAGGAACAATCAGATGAATATCAAAGAGACTACATGAATGCTCTGTCCGCCCAACAGCAACGATATTCACTTATAAACAGGGATGTGCCAGTAAGGCGCATTCAGAAAAATAAGGATGTTGAAGCGCCAAAAAATGATTCAGCTGGTATGCAAAGGGAAGGAAAGGAGGTGGTTGAAGCAGAAAACAGCAAATCAGCAAGTTACATCGAAAGAAAAGGAGAGGAAAGAAATCCATGTCAAAGAGGTGGAGAGGATTCCCACGTTCAATTTAGAGAATGAAATTTCCAAACTAAAAATATCCATCCATTTGACTGAAATATTAAAGAACAACAGTTATAAAGGACAAGTATCTAAAATGTTAAAGTTGGATTCGATGTCAGACATGGTGAATGTAGAAGATGATCAGCCTGAAATGATTTTTGGGCCAGCATCAAATGGCGAGTCTCATAACAACGAGGTGCCACCTTTCTACATGAGTTTGAGGTTGCATGATTTTTTTTTACATAATGCCATGTTCGATTCTGGAGCCTCTCACAATCTTATGCCCAAGGCAATCATGGACAAGCTCGGTCTAGACGTCACCCATCAATATCATGATCTCTATTCGTTCGATTCCAAAAGAGTAAGATATATAGGTCTCATCAAAGACTTGGTTGTGAGTTTGGATTAGCTCCCCATGAAGAATGTATTGATGGATGTTGTAGTGGCAGACATTCCTCCAAGGTTTGGCATGCTTCTTTCTAGGTCTTGGGTAGCGAAACTAAAAGGGACACTACAGCTAGACTTCTCCTATGCAACGATCCCAGTATTTGGATTGATGAGGAAATTATTTCGGGAACAGAAAATGAAGTACATGATCACAAGCAAGGAGAAACCAATAAATCATCCTATTAACTATGTACATACAGATTTAGAGTCTTTTGTTTTGTATTCAGATAGTTTGAATGATATAGATAGTCAGTTGGTAGAAGCAGATGATATTCCAGAAATAGAAAAAAATTTCAGAGAAGTTTTAAAGAAAGAGGAACAAAAACAACAAAACACCGTTGGGCAATCAACTGAAAACAATGGACAGCAAGTAGGCAAGGCACAACACACAGATTTCCAGCACTTGCAAGAGGAGGAAGAAGGATTGTGGACCATGGATTTTGATGGATCTGTAGGAAATGACGGCGCTGGAATAGGAATTTGGGTACGCAGTCCCTTCTCCGCCCCAAACAAGGTCCCTAGTAACCTACGAGTTTGCTCTTACAAGTTGGCTTTTGGATGTTCAAATAATGAAGTTGAATATGAAACCCTGATTGCTGGCCTGAAAATTCTAAGAAAGTTGAACGCTAAGAGGATTTCAGTATATGGTGACTCCGAATTGGTTATCAAGTAGGTCAGAGGCGAATATCAAGCAAAACATCCTAGGATGCAGGCCTATCGTAACGTAGTCCTAGATATTTTGAAATTATTCTCAGAATACACCTTGACATGTCTGCCTTGCATACAAAATAGCATTGCTGATGCTCTTGCTAAGGCAGCGAGCAGTTTGAAAATCCCAATGAACTCTAGCAACAAATTCGAAATCTATGTCAAACATCATCCAACCATTCCAGACAATCAGAAATATTGGCAAGTGTTCCAAGATGATGACGAGATTGAGGATTTTCTGCAAAACAAAGGCAAGTTTAAAGAGACCTCAATTGATGAAGAAAATGATGATGGAAAAGGCAATGGTACAGATGAAATGCAGATCAATGAAATGGATGTGTTGCAGTTGAAGAATAATGTTATTCCCAAAGGCTTGATACCTCTAGAAGAAATCTTTGATCAGGATGATATAGCTCGCAAGCCAACATTGTAGCCAACAAAGAAGGGCGTGGAAGAGGTCAATATCGGGACAACTGCAAATCCTAAATTGGTAAAGTTGTCCAAAGCATTGCCACCAAAGACCAAGGATAAATATATCAGTTTGATGTCTTCATTTGCAGATGTGTTTGCTTGGGATTATTCTGATTTAAAGACGTATGACACTAACATAATTCAGCACATTATACCCATTAAGCCTAATCAAAAGCCATTCAGACAAAATTTGAGAAGACTAAATCCAAAGTTGCTGCCATATATTGAAAAGGAGATTAACAAGTTGTACAAATCAGGAATCGTTGTGCCAATCAGATTTTCAGATTGGACCTCCAACTTGGTACCCGTGAGGAAAAATACAGGGGAGATTCACTTATGCATTGATTTCAGAAATCTAAACAAAGTCTCATTGAAGGACAACTATCCATTGCCCAAAATGGACCCCATTTCTTCAGTGAGTAGTGGGGGCATATCGCATGTTATTGCTTGATGGTTATTTAGGATATAACCAAGTTTCTATTCATGAGGACGACCGAGACACGATAGCGTTCACCACTCCATGGGGAACCTTTCATTACGCAAAAATGCCTTTCGGTTTGAAGAATGCAACTGCCACATTTCAACGTGCAATGGAATTGGCTTTTGCAAATGAGAAAGATGTCTTTTTGGTGGTGTATTTGGATGATTTGATGGTGTTTTCTAAATTTGATGAAGAGTACATGTACCATCTTAAAACTGTATGCCTAAAGTGTAGAAAATATGGCTTGTCGCTGAATCCAAAGAAGAGCTTGTTCACCATGGAAGAAGGAAAACTACTCGGACACATTATCTCCAAGGATGGCATCCGGATTGACTCAGCATGTGTGCAAGCAATTCAGCAAATATATCTGCCTCGGAGTAAAAAGGAGATACAATCATTCAATGGCAAGATGAACTTACTCCGCCGCTTTATACCCAATCTCACGGAGCATCTAAAAGAAATGAAAAACATGCTTAAGAAGGACAACCAAGTGAAATGGACAGAAGAGGCGGTAAAATCTTTCAATTCGGTCAAATTGGCTCTTTCCTTAGCACCAGTTCTAGTAAGCCCGGACTATACTCAGTATTTCATAGTGTTTTCTTTTGCTTCAGAGCATACTATGGCAACAGTATTATTGCAGAAGAGAGAGGGTCATGAAAGACCCATTGCATTTTTCAGCAGAGCTACAAGAGATGCAGTTTTAAAGTATAACATCATTGAAAAGCACGCTCTTGCGCTTGCGAAGGCATTGAAAGATTTCCGGGTATATATTCTACATTCTCATGTTCTGGCCTATGTTCCCAGCACTGCTATAAAAGATGTTTTAGTGTAGGCCAATCTGGAAGGAAGAAGAGGCAAGTGGATTGCAGCCTTGCTGGAATATGATATAGAAATAAAGCCCACAAAACTGGTGAAAGGACAGGGGTTGGCGAAGCTAATGGCTGAATCAAACTTGCATGCTTTGGACATAAATACGATTGCTGCTTTATCTGATGAAAACGATGAAGAAACGCCAATTCAGATATCTGAAATGTTCACTCATTCTCCATGGTATTCTGATATCATATATGTACTCAAAAATTTGTCACCTCCACCCGGCATGACTAGGAATAAAGAGAGAACACTTAAGTTGAAGGCTGCCAAGTTTTGCGTTCTTAATTCAGCACTATATTGGAAAGACCCCGATGGAGTTTTTTTAAATTGTTTGGTGGAAGAGGAAGCAAAGCAAGTCATGGAGGACTGCCATCAAGGAGACTGTGGAGGTCACCTCTTTTGGAAGTCAACGACGAACAAAATTATGAGAGCAGGGTACTATTGGCCGACTTTATTTGCTGATGTATATAAGATGGTCAAGCATTGTCACAAGTACCAAGTTTTTGAAGAAAAGCGAAAGTTACAGCCTCTGCCACTCAAGCCCATAGAGGTGAGCGCCCCTTTTCAGCAATGGGGGTTGGATTTCATTGGCGAAATACACCCCGCTTCTTTTGGACAGCATAAATGGATCCTCACAGCCATAGATTACTTCACAAAATGGATTGAGGCGATCCCCACCAGACAGGCCACAGATGCGGTCATCATTTCATTCCTCGAAAATAACATCTTGTCCTGCTTTGGTTGTCCAAGCAAGCTGATCACCGATAACGCAACAGCATTCAAGTCAAAGTGGATGGTAGAATTTTGTTATAAATATCACATTATCTTGGGTCATTCAACTGCCTATCATCCTCAAGGCAATGGATTAGTAGAGTCCTCAAACAAATCATTGGTCAACATAATCAAGAAGCTGCTGGAAATGAACAAGAAGAACTGGCATAAAAGGTTGGTAAATGCGCTTTGGGCAGATCGAGTAAGCCAGACGAATTCCATAGGCACATCACCATTTGAGCTGGTTTATGGAGTTGATACAGTATTTCCTTCCTCTCTCGCTGCCCTGGTTGTCAAACTTCTTCAGGAGGCAGGCAACGAAGAAGATCCCATGCAAAGGAGGCTGAATCAAATGGTCCACTTGCAACAGACCAGAGAAGAAGTCTTCAAGAACACATCCAAATTATAGGAGAAAATCAAGAAAATTTATGATATAAAGGCAAAGATGGATAGATTTCGGGTGGATGATGTAGTGCTGAAATGGGATGCAAGAAATGAGGAGAAAGGCAAGCACGGTAAGTTCGAGAACCTTTGGAAAGGTCCTTTCAAGATCGCAGCATGTCGAGGGCAGAATGCTTTTCTTCCTAGGGAAATAAACGGAGAGGATTGTCCAGGAGGGCCGATCAATGGTCGGCTACTCAAGCGGTATCACTTCTAAGTTATCAAATGCTGCTTCCACTGTCATTGTAAATACCATTTTATTTCAGTTTTGTTAGAGTTGTTCAAATTAGTTTTTAAGTCATTTTAATGTCAAGTTTGAGTCAGTCTTTTGGTCTTTCAGTTTGGTAAATGAGTCAAAGTCTGGTACTATCTATCAAAATGATGACTCCATAGCCCAATGGACGAAGGCATTGTCTAGCTCCTCAAGAGATCTGTTGTTCTTGGCACCTCCAAGGAGCTACCATCCCCCATTGGAGCCAATGTTAGAGTCGATATGGTCAATTCCTTCGTTAGGGATCAAAACTCTTTATGCATTTCATGATTAGGTGTCCTGCTCCACTCTTCTAGTTGAATTTCACTAGGGACATGCCATGATCTGATGGAGAAAGTCATGCTAGTCATTTTCCCTCATGTCTGGCCCCTACTGGTTTAGGTCTTGGTCCATAATCATTGAAATTCATGATAGTCAAGGTCTGGTCATATTACAGGACAAACTCATTTTTTATGATTGTGTCTAGGAAACCATCAAATTGGTCTTTGAAAAACATGTCCAGAACAAGCCATGCAGGCCAAGGGGAGACCTTATACAACTATGGTCCAGAAAGCTTCATCATCACCTGAAGAGACATCGACTCTTCTTCAAAACTCTGTTTTCAAGAAAAGTCAAACAAGGTCATTATGACAAAATTTTCCAAAAATGCACAAGTTAATTTTTCATATGCAGTCATGGTTTCTATGGCCAAATGCCCAGTCACACAGTCCCCACAAAGAAATGCCAAAAATCCCATCATGAGAGCCAAAATTTCAGAGAAAAATGAAAATCAGGGTGTTTTAAAGTCAATGAAAAAAGTGCAAAACACAAACATTTGAAAGTGGGTTTTCAAGGAAGAAAAAATCAAACCAATTTCTCTCAAGCCTATATATACTTGTTGTGGCCCAAAGCAAAGCCATTGTGCCATTGAAGACTTGGAGAGACATTACAAAAGGTGGGAGAGCGAAATCATGAAAGTGTGAGTGAGCGAGAGTTGGTTTGGTAGGCGCGGTGCATACACCCAGGAGCGTGGTGCACACAGAGGGCGCGACGCACACGCAGCATGCCTGTTGTTCAGCTTTCTTAAGGGCGCAATGCACACCCATCATGCAGCACACTGGGCTTGGCGCGCAATGCACACAACCAGGGACATAAAAACAATGCAAATCGTTCCAAATCTTGGTGAAGGCTAGCAAATCAAGAGGTAGGCCCTGTTGACACCTCCCATGTCTCAAACTTTGTCAATGATTTGGTGTGCATAAGATATTTAAATGGTACCCCAAAAGAAATATCGACCATGAAAAAATCATCAAGAAAAATGAGAAATGGGGCTGCAAAATGTGATGATAAACACCAAGGTTCTGCTCCCCTCCCCTTGTCCCCTCACTCCTCATCATTCCCGCCTCCATTCCATCATGTTTCGTAAGGAAACCACCCTAAAACCTCCACTAAAACCCTCTCCCCTATTTTTCAAGAAAAATTTTGCGAGTTTACAGTGTGCGGTGCACACACGAGGTGGCGCGGCGCACTCAGGGCCCACGGCACACTGGGAACCCGGTCACAGTGCAAAATCACCACTGGCGCGACGCATACCTGGCGCGTGGCACACAGAATAATAAGCCCAAAAATGTATTAAATTGCCCAAAGTTTTTGTGAATAACCCTCAAGGTTGGAAAAGTAGCCCAACTACCTTCACCATTGGCAGTTAAACTTGAAGAGGAATGTGGGTATGATGACCATGAATCAAATGCAATTTTTTTTTAAAGTAAAACAAAGAATGACACAAAGAAGGTCAAGAAGATAGGGTTTTGCTACAGTGACATTATTGCTAAAGTATGCTCCTACCCTACCTCTACCAGCTAATTCCCCTATAGCAGTTTCCCCTAATAATCGCCCTAGCTCCACTGTAATCATATCCATTCGTTCCCTTTATTCCTATGGCTCAAAATATCCAAACCCTACCCCATCAACACCATACCCAAAAACGCTCCCAAATCCCTGATAAATTTCTTCTTTTAAACCCCTATTCCCCTTTTCATCATTCCCCTCCTAACATTCCCTGTTTTATTGTCCCCCTGAAGACAGATTTTCAGAGCATCTATCAGTTTCATTGGATTCAGAGGGCAACATAAAACTCTGGGTACAAGCAGCAACAATGGCATCAGAAAATTCATCAGAGTATGAGGAGTGGACCCAAAGTGACACATCTTCAGGAGAGACGGCCCATAGGAGACATCACCAGAGTGGCAGACATCTTAGAGATGAGCCAAACATCCTCACTGAGCTGCAGGCATGCCCGCTTGCCATGTCTTGTTTCCAACACTTGGCATGTTATGAATTTTGTAAAAGGGTGGCAAATGTCAGATTCCATCATGAGTTGGCCCGCCTTTTTGCACTTCATCTGCAGGGAAGTCAATATGTCCTTGCTGGGGTCACTTTCACCTTGACACCAGAAACCATATCAATGGCAACAGGAATACCAAACATTGGAGAGCAGTGGCATAAGAAAAAGAAGGTGGAGAGGCATCATTATGAGCCTTACATCAAGAACAACTGCTTAAGCCATCTCACCATAGTTTTTCCATTCAGATTTTTGAGAGATGAGTATGCCCCACTCATGAGATTGATCATGAAGTATTTCAGTTGCGAGGGGAGGTTTTCATGCCTTTATGCATATCACATCAGGTTGCTCATGCACTTCACCCAGGTGTGGATGATGAGCCTCCCATTTTTCATTTGCAACAACATTGATAAGATGAAAAACTTCATGCAATGCAAGACCCCTCGACAACAGCTAAACAGTGTCTATCATTTTGCTCTCATCCAAATTTTGGTGGACCATCAGTTAGGATTACACGGTATTGCTTGGGAGGACTTCATCTCCCATGATTTCTTCAGCGCTCCACGAGTGGTATTAGAGGCAGAGCATGAGGTGGGGGGTCCTTCACATCAGTTTGAGCGCCATGAGACTGCCACCATGCTAGTATACATCACATACCAGAAGGGCAGTAGACCGTTGTTCGCAGCAGCAAAGCGAGTGTTATCTCCACCTGGGGTGGAAGGGGTCTCGCTTCCGACATCAGCACCACAGGAGCAGGGTAAGGGCAAGGAGCCAGTGTAGGAGGAGGGGCCATCAGGTGCACAAGAGATCGGTGTCATCATCATTCCGGATGAAGAGACAGAGGCAAAGAATGCCAAACTTAGGATGACCATTCGGGAGCAATACATGGAAATCAAAGACTCGATACTCAATTTCGAGAGGGCCAGATGGGTCATCAAGTATCTAGAGCAGAGAAAAAAATAGCTTGAGGACCAATAGATGATCATGGGGCTGCAAAGCATTCGTGAAAATTGACAAGCTGTCCAGCAGAGAGGGATCGAGCTCACTACCTTGGAGCAAAAGATCAACAACGACCGTGAGTCTTGGTTGGATCAGGTCAATCTACACTTGGAGCAGCGGTTAGATAAAGCTAATATGGAGAAAGACATGCTGAGGCACATGACTCATCACTACCAAGCCCGAAACATGAGCTCCAAAGCAAGAATCAGGAGCCTAAAGGAAAAACTGAGCAAAGCGACAAAAGAGGCAAAGGTGGAAAAGGAGGAAAAGGAGCAAGATCGGCTTTGAATCATGGTTGAGGCTTCCTTGGCATAGTATAGCACTTCATAGGGAACCTCCAACCCAAATTTCAAAAAAAATTGGCAAATTTTGGTCACAGGCAAATTTTTGGACACAAAACAGAAAATTCCTCCCTGTGCGCCGCGGCACTGGTGCGACGCTAAAATTTTAGGGCTCTAATCGAGGAACGGATTGCATATTTGGATTCAGAATTGAAAATTACAACTACTGGTGTCTGGGAAAGAAATTTTGACAAGATCTGGGCCTCCTAAAGGTCAAAAAACATCCAAAAATGGCCTCTCTGCTACTTTTTTGACACATAGAAAGCAGTCTTGGGAGAATGAAGATTTGGAGGGGAAAATGAGCACCAAATTTGGAAATTGTAGTGGGGTTAGAAAGTAGACAGGATAGGCTTTCCAACAAGCCCACTTGGGAACATTTGGGACACTTGCAAGTGCCCCAAAACGGGCTCCAAATTGGCGTGATGCATAGAGGAAAAAACTGCCAATTTGCTCTCGTTTCGCGAGATTTCGGGTCGCGACTTCTCCAAGTGGGCCTGGTCATCTACACTTCAGTTTTTTGGCACCAAAGGCAGCATTTAAATATTTTTCTCTCCAGATGGGCATCTATCTAAGTGGCAAAGGAATGAAAAGGGTCACCCCAACCAAATGTCATGCTTGAGAGCGCTGCACTTGTAGCTGATGGTTGGCTCTCCATCTCCATTTCGAAATGATTTGAGTAACTTCCCAACCCCTGGGCATTCTATCTCTTCCTCAAACATTCTATCTATTGTATGCAAGTTATTTTCAAAGGGTGGGTTGGCTTGTAATTTCTGGGAGACTGTGGGAAAGAAACTTTGTTTCTGCACTGTATATTTTCACAGAGAATTAATGAAAGGCAGTGGCTCTGTTTCATGAGATTCATGTGGTTGTGAGTGTAGCAAGTGTGTCTTCTTTGTTTCATATGTATCTTGTTATGATTTATAGTTCATTTCGTATTCATTTATGGTGAAATGTTTTGAGTGAGATTAGGTAGAATTCAATTCTATTGCTCTACCTATGGGAAAATTTCATGTACAGTGTTTCATTCTTCTGTTGAAAAATATTCATGTTGTCCATGCCCTTTTCACCTTCTTAATATATCTCTCCATTTCTTTGTTATGTTCCATAGTTTCATTTCGTATTCATTTCTGGTGAAATTTTTCGAGTGATATTAGGTAGAATTCAATTCTATTGCTCTACCTATGGGAAAATTTCATGTGCAATGTTTCATTCTTCTGTTGAAAAGGGTTCATGTTGTCCATGCCCTTTTCACCTTCTTAATCAATCTCTCCATTTTGTCATATCTTAAAATTAAAATTGCTATGCTTTTTGCCTACCTTGCCTCACGAAATAATCTATGCCTTTATGTTAAGTTCTCTGTTCATTAAGGTCCAGTGGTCCCATAACATCCTAGAAACACAATCATTCATAAAAATCACTCCTTATTTTCATTTCCACTTACTAGCCTAAGATAAATAGTTCATTTGAAAATAATCTCAGTCCTTTTCGTTCATCAACTCATCGAGTGTAACTCAAAGAGAACCCTCTCCTGTTCTGGTAGGGCTAGCTACCATACTGAACGTGGTTTGTTGTTACCTTGAATTTTTCCTTCCTTTAGCCTGAGGCGGATTTAGGTGCTAACACTGGGAAAGTCTGATTATTTCAAAGGCAACTACGTACTGTATGTACTCAATTTTAATAGCACTGAAAGTTGTAGTATAAATAAATCACACCCTATTAAATCTTTACTCTGTGTTACAACAACTATACTCTATTGTAGATATCTAATAAGAGATGGATATTTAATCAAAAAGAATAAATCTGCAAAAGAAAACAATGGTTGTTCTGTAACAAAGGATTAGAACCCTATCCCCAAAGTGGGAACATTCAGCACCTGCCTCTGTTATCCAGTTCACCAATTCACTCTGTAAATCCTAATCACGAGTGAGGCACTCATGAAATAACATCAATCGATTAAAAGAGAAACAAAGTTTCAGCAAAAGTAAAATATCATCCAGAAACAATACTTGTTAACAAGGTATGAACATAAATCACACTTAACACACAACAGAAAGGGAATGGGTGAATCTTGTGATGAAGGTGGGCCCTTTCCTTCTCACAAGATTCCCCAGGAAATGGAAACTAAGATGAGATACTCAGAACAAAACTATATTCATTCATCAATATACCATATTACAGAAAAGATTCAGTCTCATTCCTTCAACTACAATCCTTGTGTTATAGCTTGTTTCCCCCCTCCTTCTAATGTAGATGTCTCCTCTTTATAGAGGAGACATCTATTACAAAAGATTTTCATTATAGATTCTAGTTCAACCCTTTATACAAAAATAGGGAAATCAGTTTCCCGTCAACAAAATGTTGTTACAGTAATTTAGATTATGAACGTTACAACCAATGTAACAACTTCCTCAGTGATCAATCAGGTTCCTTTGTTTTTGTCAAATCTGTTACGAAAATTTCAACTATTTCCTTGAAATTTGCATGTTGTTCTTGCTGTTTCAGCTTCGAGATTCGCGTGTTGTTCTTTCAGCAACTGCAAAAGATAGTCCTACCAGCTTTAGGCAGTTTCAACAATGCGGTCTGCACATCATTCTTTAATTGTTCAGCAACTCAATCAACTTCAAAGATGAATTATAAAGATAGCATGATTATGTGTTAAATAATTAAACATATAGCAATGAGAAGAGTCAATGTATACCTTTAGAATGATTGAGTCAAAACAGTAGCAAGGACTTTCAAATATACGTTGAAAAGGGTACTATTATGACAAAATATAAGGTCAAAGAGAGACAATATAGGGTCCTAACAAGGTTGTGTGTGCTAATGAGTGCCATAGAATCTGATGGCTCAGCTCTTATGATTGATGGCTCATTCCGCTCCTTTATCATCAATATTTTTATTTATGTTGCCCTCAATTCTTCTTGGTTCATCCATGAGGCCATGGCCATTAATTGCAGGTCCCCTAGCTTGGAATTGGGGTGCCACACATTCATGTCTGTGAGGGCCATGTTATGTAGGTAGAACTCTACCATGTTTGCTTTATCCTCCGAGATGTTGTGGTCACATAGGTCCATGAATTGCCTGTAGTCTTGGAAAGGAATTGTGCCTCCTTATGCCAAGGTATTTATTTGGAATTGAAGCCATTGGTCCTTAAGATAGAGGCCATAAGATTCGGTTGGTTTTCTGCATTGTAATGCTTCCATGGATAAGTTGGCCATGTATTCCATCTAAGTCTCTTTCTCTTGCAGCTGCCTCCTTAGGATTTCATTCTCATTTTCTAGGTGGCTTCTTTTGATGGATTCTCTGTCTCTCAAAGCACTCAACTCTCTACCCATTTCCTTGAGTTTTTTTCCATATGGCCAACATCCTCAACCCCTTTAGATTTGGCTATCTGCATCCACCTATGTGTTCTCACTCTTCTTTCTCCAATTCAAAAAACAATGGAATTGCAAATTTCTGTGGGATTATTCTGCCTCCCTTAAGTAGATTGTAATAGGAGGCAAGACTAGGTTGGGGGTCAGCTTCTTGCAGCTCTTTTTCTTCCTCCTTCATCTCTGGCTATCCTTCTATCCTTTCCTCAAGCATTTGGGTCTCCTATAGTTTAGACAGTGTCTCTTGTAGGACTGTCTCAGCCTCCTGTAGTTTTGGTTTTCAGTCATATAGTATCGCCTTTCCCTTCCATGTAGAAGATCTTGGAGTCCCCCTTTAATATGTGATAGGTGTCTTGGAGGGACACCCTTTCACCTTGGCAGATGGTGACTCTTCAATGGTAATGTGAACTTTTGAAGAGGGCTGAGGTTTGCCTATTTTAATCCTTGTGCTCTTCCTTTCCCTGAAATACATGGAGGCCTATCTTTTCCTCTTTTATTTTGGCTTGATTGGTTTACTGAGGGTAGTGAGGGTAGCTGCTACCTCTCTTTCCAAAGTCTCAAAGGATTCTTCCCCTTTCTCTACCTTCTATGCCTCGTCTTCTCCTTCTTCTGCCTCTTTTTCTGTCTCTTCAATTTTTCCCTCCTTTGTTTCTTATCCTTCCTTCTCACATTATTTCTTTGTTCAGCCACCACTGGCTCCATCTTCTCCTCCTTTCTGTTCTTCCTCCCCACTACCAGTAAGACTGATATCATAGGTTAATGCTTTTATGTCATCTTTAGCTTTTATTTTTCGGAAAACTTCCCATGCTATAGGGAGTGTAAAGGTATGGAGGGCTTCCTCCACTAGGATTTTGATTAAGCCATGGTGAGATAACTACCTTGAGTTTCCTGCTTGTACCTTAGTGCTGGAGTCAATGAGGGACTAGAGAAGAAATAAGGGATACTGAGCTTTTGGGGTGCTTGGGTATCCATGCCATACCTCAAATCATGAAGGATTCTGAAATGATAACCATAGACAATGTTGTGCCTCCCCTCACAAGAAAAGTATTTGATTATTTGATAGCTAACCTCATCCTAGGGATATGGTATACTAGCCCTTATAATTCCATTTTTATCTTCCATAGGGGTTTCATTATTTTGGAAGAATTTCTTCTTGGCAACCTGGCCAATGGGTTTTTCATCTTTACTCCAACGCAGCCCAAGAGGAAGGGTAGTGACCCTACTGATGAATTCTGGGGTTATTTTGATGGAGAGGCCTCTAATGGTTATAGTGGCATGTGTTATTGTGTGAGGGACCAGAGAAAGAGAAAATTCTTAGGCAATCTCCTCATCAAACCCTCAGAATTTCTCAAAAAAGTTCATCCAGTTTGCTCTTGTGAATATGTCCACTACTTGGGGATGTGCATGGAGCCTAGTGGAGTTAGTGGGCTCCTTTCTCATAAACCCTCCTGTCATACTACCTGTGATTAAAAAAATAAAAAATATGGAGGTGGAGAGAGAGAGTTTTTGAGAAAAATAAAAGACAGAGGAGACTGTGCTTTTTCTTAAGATAAACAGATTTTTTTTTGCGTATTTCCTGTCATCCTAAAGATTGATTTCACCCTCAAATTGAAACCACTTCTTTCATGTATTCATACTAAACAGGGGGCATGCACGAACCCTACCTCTTCAGGCTGAATTTCATGCCAATAACCGTGTTTTCTCCCTTCAAAATTGCTTACTACCCCTCCTGTAGAAGCATGTTGTCCCTCCTGTAGATTTCCTATAGGTGCTCCTGTAGATTTACTATACGTGCTCCTGTAGAAAATTTCGAGAGAAAATATAGGGAGGAAATCGATGGAGGATGGTGATTACGAGGCTGTGGGGGCACAAGAAGGCTGATGTAGCTGAGTTACGAGGAGAAAATGAAGAAAAGGTGGTGAGAATGCTCGGGGAGGAGTTCTCATTACCTTTTATGGATATTTTCAGTACATTGGCCATATTCAGAATGTTGGTCCCCACCTGCCTTGTTATCATGGTCCCTCCTCATAATCATCCCTCATTATTGCATCGGAGTTCACTCTTTCTCCACTACCTGTCCTTGTCATCTTTTCTTGAGTTGACTTTGCGCATGTGTGCGTGACATCTCGGATGAGTGGAGTCAACTAGATGAAGGTGGCCAAGTTAACTAGCCAACTCTCCCTCGTTCAATCTCAACGATCTCGTTGCCTTCGTATGACTCCTAATTACACAACTGCAAATATAGGAGTGATTTGGTTACTTACCTGTGATTCGAGTGTATTGACTGTGAGGTGTTGTGTCTCTCTCTGCTGCATGCCTTCATTCTTCTCCATGCATGTTGTCTCTGCTAGAGAATGTGTGGTTGTGTATTTTTGTAGGGTCTTCTTTTGCTAGAGTTGGGTTGCATATGCCTTTCCAACCTTCAGATGTGCACTCTTCTACTATTGGCGCTAGACTTCTATGGGATTAGCTGCTACAGGAATTCCTACAGGAGCTCATGTAGTTGCTTCTCCCCTTGAAACTTCATCTTTTCCCTATGCTTGGAGCTCAATAATAATGCCAAAGGTGTCATGCATGATGGAGGGAAAATAGGTAAGCTTCAGGTATGGTTATTGGTGCCTTTTTCCTTTTTATTTTTTTCCTTTTTATTTTTTTCCTTTTTGTTTTTTTCATATTGGAAAACTGTTTTTTTTTTCTGTGTTTTTCTTGGATGGGAAAAGAAATGATGCTTGGGGGTGTGATGCAGGCTTGGAAATGATAGCAAGGAGGCTTGAAGATGGTAAGAGGGATGATGATTTCCTCATGAAGCTCTCCTGGTCCCTCAAATTTCCCTCTGTATCCATTTTTGGCTCTCTGTAATTCCTACAAGAGCCTCCTGTAGAAAACACAGAGCTTCCTATAGAAAACACAATTTTGGGGAAAAGACTATAGTGCGGTGAAAGAGGTGCCAAATATGATGGAGGAAGGTGTGGAGGAGGTGAGATAGGTGTTGGTGTGGATGTCAGAGTTCCCTTGGCACCTTCTTCTGCTTCTTTTAGTTCTCCAGCAAACCAGTAATGAAATAAAAATTCATTCCCCCCCCCCC
>APFE030724638.1:0-10311 GCA_000404065.3 Pinus taeda
CCATCTTTTCTACGTATGGTGCATACACCAGAAATGTCCATGACAACACCGAGAACATCAAAAATGGAGTTGACGTTTGTTGTTCTGATATCATTAATTGATTTTATATTGAATCGACCTGTTGGATTATGTTTTTTTCGCTGGCAACATGTTCTATGGTAGATGTTGCATTCAACAAAATTTCCCAATCATTGTTCAAGTGGTTGTATTGCTTATTAGCCATTTTCACATTCCCTTTACAGACAATGTAGACATTTTCATTTTGGATTTTGTCGAAAAAATAATCTGCAACATTGTTGAAACATGTAATATGTATTTCTCCACCTCTGTATCGAACAGGTCGAAACTAAACACTCTATCGGGTCCATATTGATTCTGAAATTGCCGAAGAGCTATTTTCCTTTAGACGTATCCTTTTATGCACCAATTTGAGTGGTAAGGGTTTAATGATTTGATGGGAATTTGAACTGCCAGAACGGACGGAGTTGCAGTAGTTGGAAGAGGGTAGTGTCTTTTTTATAAAGGTTGTGGGTCTGATGAGGATGGAGTGTTTTCATCAGATGTGATGGGGATACTCAAAGTTTTTGGATTTCCAATTAAGGGTGCAAATGAAGTAGATATTTCAAAGTCTATTAGCTTTATAGACCTACACAACAATTGAGAGTCATAGGAATAATTGTTAGGAGCGGTTGTGGTATAAATAAAAAATGAAAAATTTTGAAATAGGAAATTCAAAACAAACTTACGTTGATGGACCGATAGTTGAGGTAGCCCAACTTTTAACATTTATAACAGAACCCTTTTGTAGCAAGCTTGTTGCTACGAGATCATTGAAATCTTTTGGAAGCATGATGTGTTTCTTATGTGTTCCGTCTGAAATTGCAGTACGATATCGCAAAGTTGTTTTTTGCACTGATTGTATTGGTTCAAGTTCAACAATTTGCAGGCATGGTTGGATATGAGTTGATCCAGATAACATTGAGGGAATTTCATTTTCAGTAAGGTTTGTTGTCATTTTCTGGTGTAAAACAAAACGTAAAAATGTTGTTTTCTCTGCATAAGATGTTTAAAATTCAGTACATTCCTACAGCATTACTTGAAAAAAATATGAATTAAAGGCCAAATTGAAAAAGCATGCTCAATTTTTTTTCTAAATGAGTGGTCACCCAAGTTTGTAAACATAATGAAGAGAGACATTTATCAAAACAACGTCTATTGCGACCATTTTTTTTTAAGCATAGTTCCACCAAGCGAAGAGGAAGAAGTAGAGGGAGGAACAAACGAAGTAGAAGGTTTGGGGGTAACTCTAGTACCACCTGGTTGCTGTCATGATGGCCTAAGAAAAATGGTGTTTTGAATGGCAGAGGTCGAGAAAAGCCATACCGGCAGGCGAATTACAAGCCCTGGAAGGGACAATGTAGCCATATGAGGTACACCAACATCTCCCCTAGAGGAGAAGGGAGTAGGATTCCCCCAAGGGGAAATCCTTGACTGGTGGACTCCATTTTCTCAACCTGAAACCAATGAGGGAGCAGTGATGTTATTCTGATTCGAATAAAATCTATGACGCTTTGACACAACTTGCTTTTTCAAATTTTAAGAGTCGAAAAAAAGCTAAAGATGACTCTAGTCGCCTCTGATTTGGGCAACTCTAGTATCATTTGGTTGCTGAGTTGTTTCTTCAAGAGTAACGGTGTTTTGAATGACATAGGTTGAGAAAAGCCATACTGGCAGGCCAATTGCAAGCCCTGAAGGGGACATTGTAGCCATATGAGGTGCAACAACATCTCCGCTAGAGGAAAAGGGAGTATGATTCCGCATAGGGGAAATCCTTGACTGGTGGGCTCGATTTTCTCACCCTAAGAACAACGAGGGAACAATGAGGTTATTCTGATTTAAATAAATTTTATGATGCTTTGACACAATTTGCTTTTTCACTTTTTAAGAGTTGAGAAAAAGCTAAAGATGACTCTAGTCGCCTTCGATTTTTTAATGAACCTGAAGTGACAAGTGCTCAGATGGTCCTTTTCTTTTAAGGAGTTCGAAAAGAATGAAAGTGACTACTCTGGATATCTAGACAGGGAGATTACCAAACCAATCGCAAAACTGCAGAATACTTTTTAAGGTACGACAGTCAATCTTCCTGAATGTTGTGTTCAGTGCATTGTGATCGATAGGGCAGCAGACACGGCTTCCTAAGGATAAAGGATATAGCCTATTGCGGTCTCCCAATATATACTCGACGGTACGTGGGAGCACAAGTCCATACTGGCACTTGTTGTTTCAAAGAGGAGGAATCTCCCAACCTACGATGAAAGTGATAGTTACCAAGCTTTACGACGCCGGAATACGTCTCTAGCCTAGACTTCTAAATGGTGTGCATTAGGTTCCAAAGCGTTGTTATGTTTATTGAAATGTACTTAAGAGTTGATCTTTCTTAAGAAGTTTTCCTTTAAGGTTGATCGCGTGATGTACATATACAATTCCTAAATATGCAATCTAAGATGATAAACAGACGTTTACTTTCTTTTTGCATTGAAAATCCTAGCTACTAAGGAAAGAGAAGTGAAATTGTTTCAACATAGAGCAAACAACACACTTTAAGTCCTAAATCAATTTCCGCATGCATTCTAAATGTAAATGTACATGCATGTATTTGTTTTCCACTTTCTTAGTGTGTGGATGACAAAAAAAATGCCAAGTGCAATATAATATCAATACAAGGATATGGCTATTCCATAATTCTGATAGACATAAGAAAAGCTATTGAAGTTTGTATCTAAGATTTTCTAGAGTCTGTTCACTAAAAACAAGACAGCCATGATGGGACCACTTTGCACTAGTCTAACACAAAGGAAAAAACGTTAAATTATGAAGAAAGCATATTTATAACTAAATCATTTCAATCGGGAAATAATTTTGAATCAAATTTATAAGACCCTGTAGCTGCTCAGTGGTTACTGTACAATTGATGGAAGAGGATTCTCTAGCATGGTCCATGGAAGCAATAGAAATGAAGCGAAAACTTGGAAAGGAGATTAAGGTTGTTACCGGAGATGAAGAAATACAACAAATATCCAAAAATGTCCTTCAATGCTAAAAGTTGAATCGCCAAATGACGAAACAAAGCAGGCCAAGGCAAAGTATCTGTATTTTAACATTGCTGCGTGAGTAACCAACATAAGCTGCACAGTGGCGTGAAAATTAATAGCCTAAGCCGGGAAAATCCCCAATATAATCCACACAAGCTAATCCTCAATATTTTATCATAAATATTTAAATTTAAGAGAATTATCACTTTATATTATATAAATTCAAACATTTTCCTTTGTACATTATATTATTTCAATTAAAAAAATATATCATACATCGTTGTACCATTTATAAATATAGTGCAGAACTTAAATAACATATTAAATATTTAATTTGAAAATAATTTGAAAAATTAAATGTAACTAAACAACATCAATAAAGAAATCATTCAAAAACAAATTAAATTAAATACCATTAATAAGAATTCAAATACAACAAAATTTAGTTAAAATAAATTCAGTATATCGTGTTCTTTTGTATAAAGCTTAGAAGATGATGCAATAATGCGGAAAAAACTTTCATCGGTTTTTTGAATTTTACTGTGGTGACCAGTCCAACTAACAAATACATTTGAATAATATTTCAGAATTGGAGATATTTGAAACAATAATTAATCTTTTAGACTTATACCTACAGCCCACAGAACTAGGACTAATTACTCCTTTGTATCTCTAGGCTTATTTTTTAAATGTTCAATTGTATCTTGGGAGCAACACTAAAATCAACAATTTAGATGATTTTTTCATACAATTTCAATGTACTCCAGCACTATTTCATATAGATTCATCTTATTTTTAATCTTTTAAATAATTAGAGGTTTTTCAGGTTTTCATCTAGTGTTTTTATAGTTTTTCAGTTTTATTCAAAGTGTAGGTTGGTTTAACATTTCTATATCGTATAAATTTGACAGGAAGATGACCCTATGCTAGTCTAAAAAACATTGTTTAGGAAATTTGTGTCTGTATCTTCTAACTCACATATCTAAAACTACGTTTCATAGAGCAGGCGTTTATTGTGGGGAAGGATTTTGGAGCAATGGTTGCATATTATATTGATCTCTGCTATCCAGATCGAGTGAAAGAAGTTGTAAGGTTAGGCATACCTTACAGTAAACCTGGTGGACTGTCGAGAAATATGGACTCAGCTCCTAAAGGCCTCTATATTAAACATTGGCAGGTGCTTTTTCTTCCCCTATCTGTGCCAAAAATATACATTAAACAAGGAAATTCTATCGGAATACTGTTTATTCTTTGAATATTGAGAGCAACCCTCGATCTATAAAATATTCAATATTCTGATTGTTTTCTTTTAAATTCATTATTGTAGGTGCCCGGAAGAGTCTTACTATGGCTGAAATGCATCACATGGCTGAAGCCCCTCTTCTCCACAGGCTGTGTGTAAGCACTTGTAGGCAGAATATTAAAAGCGTGTAAGCATTTGTAAGCTGAATATTAAAAGAGTAGTGGGAAAGTTTTTCAATTTAGTTTGTTTAAAATTTGAAAAGATTTATTGAAATTACAGATTTATTGAACTTACATGTTTGATAAGTGATTTTTTTAGAATCGTAGCTCAAGTAGAAATGACAATATGACAGATCAAAAAAATTTCCATGACTCACTGACAAAGACTTGACATCAAAGCTCAACACAGTATTTGGATGATCGTCGTTGGATTCGGTTCGACCTTTCTTTATTAGCGTTTTGGTCAATATTGGATTTGTTTCACAGTTTGAACACATTTTCACTTACAATGAAACTTCGAAACTAAAGTAAGACGATGCTTTCAGAGGTTCAGGAGAATTCAGGGATAGTTGATAGCTGGAAGTATTCCGAAGGTTACAGCAAATAACTTGGCGGGAATTCTGGAAGAGAATATTTATACAGGAAAATTCTGGTTATGAAGAAGAAAATATCGAAAAAGTATAAAATAGGTTTTCCTGGGTGCGTAATGGAGATAGTAACAGAAAGGTAACAATTTCGAAGAAAGTATTGATTAGAGTGTATTTATACAGGAAAAGATTCTGGTTATGAAAAAAAAAAATCAAAATTAGGTTTTCTTGGGTGGGTAATGGAGATAGTAACAGAAACGTAGCAATTTCGAAGGAAGCATTACAAATAAATACTTTATGTAGACCTAGATAAATCGTCTAGGTATAGATAAATATATGCCTAGGCATTGATAAAAATAAAAATCACATACTAACTAGGATAGTTACCTCCTTCTTCTGTCATTAAGAAGACTACGTTCCTTTGTGAGGCGCCTCAAGGCTTTCTGAGAAGGCAACGACTAGGATATATATATGTTTCAAGTACACAAAATAATTAGAAATTGGTTGATTCTCTGCACTTGTTTTATAATTTTATAATACTTTATCCGAGTTTCTTCTTTCATTTTAATATTTTTTACATAGTTTGAAAATAAAATTTATCTTTAATTGAGATTTGGTTAGTGCACTGTAATATTAAGTTTCCAGGAAAATAATGACCCAACAATGGTTGCAATAATAAATTGTCCCAATAAAATAAGAGTAACTCACACATGATTCAATATGTCATTTGATGATTTACGTGGCAATGATTTTACTATTGTTTTCTTCCCATTCATCGCGTAGTTGAAAGAGTTGGAAGTGAAATTAGTTGGATGTAACGGAGGAGGCTTTTCCACCATGGAAACTAATACAAAAGTTGTTCAAAGGATCGGAAAAGTACTGTTTGCTCAGTAGAAGTTAGAGAAATCATTGTTTTATAAGGAAGCTCTCAAACAAATGCAGAATCTGGAAATAGTTACCCAAATAAAAAGAGTGATAGCCACATCCCCATCATTCACAGTTACAACTAGTTCTCTCTGGCATTCGGCCGTTGGAGCCTATCGAGGAACATCGCTTGAGATAGTTTAATGTACATTGTACCCAGATTCAATCATTTTAACCTAGTTCTACACCAATTTTTTAAGTCAAAATTTGATTTTTGTAGTTTAAATTAAGTTTTTATTACTTATCTCATTCAACACGGTGGAAAATATCTAAAACACTAACATTATTAAAAATTCACAACTGAAATAACTCCAACAAATCTTTATTTTGTTCCGAACAATTAAATAGGAAAATAAACCAGAAAAACCTCTGAAATATCTAATAAATAGTCTTTTAACATTCTCTGCAAAACAATGTCATGGGTCATAGTTTGATCGACATTATAGTTATTGCTTTCACTTAGTAATTTTCCTAGCTGTAGGAAGAAACCTACTAAGGAAACAACAGAACTGATTTCGGCCTAAAATCTATCTCTTTCAATACTAGAGGGGTATCCTTCATTACAGTTTAGTCAAGAGTGACAGACCGTGTTTAAGTGCTCAATGGCTAGATATTCTATAGGTAGGGGGTTTGGAAAGTAGACTAGATGGCTTGAAGCATAAAAGTTGGGCATGGAGATATTTGAAACAATAATTAATCTTTTAGAGTTATATCTACAGCCCACAGAACTAGGACAAATTACTCCTTTGTATCTCTAGGCTTATTTTTTAAATGTTCAATTGTATCTTGAGAGGAACATTAAAATCAACAATTTAGATGATTTTTTCACACAATTTCAATGTACTCTAGCACTATTTCATATAGATTCATTTTATTTTAATATTTTAAATAATAGAGGTTTTCAGGTTTTCATCTAGTGTTTTTATAGTTTTTCAGTTTTATTCAAAGTGTAGGTTGGTTTAACATTTCGATATCCTATAAATTTGACAGGAAGATGACCCTATGCTAATCTAAAAAACACTGTTTAGGAAATTTGTGTCTGTATCTTCTGACTCACATATCTCAAACTACGTTTCATAGAGCAGGCGTTTATTGTGGCGAAGGATTTTGGAGAAATGGTTGCATATTATATTGATCTCTGCTATCCAGATTTATTGAACTTACATGTTTGATAAGTGATTTTTTTAGAATCGTAGCTCAAGTAGAAATGACAATATGACAAATCAACAAAATTTACATGACTCACTGACAAAGACTTGACATCAAAGCTCAAAACAGTATTTGGATGATCGTCGTTGGATTGGGTTCGACCTTTCTTTATTAGCGTTTTGGTCAATATTGGATTTGCTTCACAGTTTGAACACATTTTCACTTACAATGAAGCAATTGCATTAGCAATGCATATCAGTTTCATGTTAGATATGAGGCATTTACATACGTCAAAGTTCACCTCAACGACTAATTAATAGATGCGAAACAAATATTCTGATAATGGACCTCCCATACAGTTTGTTGGGGTAAGTCCAATTTTTTCAGTGAATGAGTCAATGCTCTGTCAAGCATGGATGATGGATGGGAGAGAGTTGTTCCTACATTGGCACTTAGACTAATTCTTACATAGCCACGCAGGAACCAATTGAAGTTGGCATACTAGTCTTCTAGTGAAGGATTTTCCAAGGTCACCAATGACAGACATAAAGTTGCCTATATTTTTGGAGTGTATTGTTGAAAGATCATGTAGTTAGAACTGATTGAGGGGGAATTGCATAAGTCTGTTGAAAACAGACGATGTGTAATGTCGTTGCAATGGAACGGTATTTTGATAACTGATTTGCAGCATGATATCTGCTTTCTTAGAACGCCATCCCAAAATACATTGTTTATTGTCGAGTATGCATAGGATATTTTGCTGGATTTTAGCATAGCATCCAAGTTTTTAATACGACATGGCATAATGGAGTTACATAGCCACTGTTGATTATATTAAGCACAGGGTATCATTGGATTGACATATCCAACCAATTAAACAATGTCACAGGTCATAGTTTGATCGACATTATAGTTATTGCTTTCACTTGGTAATTTTCCTAGCTGTAGGAAGAAAACTACCAAGGAAACAACAGAACTGATTTCGGCCTAAAATCTATCTCTTTCAAGACCAGAGGGGTATCCCTCATTGCAGTTTAGTCAAGAGTGACAAACCGTGTTTAAATGCTCAATGGCTAGATATTCTATAGGTAGGGGGTTTGGAAAGTAGAGTAGATGGCTTGAAGCATACAAGTTGGGCATGGAGATATTTGAAACAATAATTAATCTTTTAGACTTATATCTACAGCCCACAGAACTAGGACTAATTACTCCTTTGTATCTCTAGGATTATTTTCTAAATGTTCAATTGAATCTTGAGAGCAACATTAAAATCAACAATTTAGATGATTTTTTCATACAATTTCAATGTACTCCAACACTATTTCATATAGATTCATCTTATTTTTAATCTTTTAAATAATTAGAGGTTTTCAGGTTTTCATCTAGTGTTTTAATAGTTTTTCAGTTTTATTCAAAGTGTAGGTTGGTTTAACATTTCTATATCCTATAAATTTGACAGGAAGATGACCCTATGCTAATCTAAAAAACATTGTTTAGGAAATTTGTGTCTGTATCTTCTAACTCACATATCTGAAACTACGTTTCATAGAACAGGCATTTATTGTGGGGAAGGATTTTGGAGCAATGGTTGCATATTATATTGATCTCTGCTATCCAGATTGAGTGAAAGGAGTTGTAAGGTTAGGCATACCTTATAATAAACCTGGTGGACTATCCAGAAATATGGACTCAGCTCCTAAAGGCCTCTTTATTAAACATTGGTAGGTGCTTTTTCTTCCCCTATCTATGCGAAAAATATACATTAAACAAGGACATTCTATCGGAATACTGTTTATTCTTTGAATATTGAGAGCAACCCTCGATCTATAAAATATTCAATATTCTGATTGTTTTCTTTTAAATTCATTATTGTAGGTGCCTAGAAGAGTCTTACTATCGTTGAAATGCATCACATGGCCGAAGCCCCTCTTCTCCACAGGTTGTGTGTAATCACTTGTAGGAAGAATATTAAAAGCGTGTAAGCATTTGTAAGCTGAATATTAAAAGAGTAGTGGGAAAGTTTTTCAATTTAATTTATTTAAAATTTGAAAAGATTTATTGAAATTACAGATTTATTGAACTTACAAGTTTGATAAGTGATTTTTTTAGAATCTTAGCTCAAGTAGAAATGACAATATGACAGATCAACAAAATTTCCATGGCTCACTGACAAAGACTTGACATCAAAGCTCAACACAGTATTTGGATGATCACCGTTGGATTGGGTCCGACCTTTCTTTATTAGCGTATTGGTCAATATTGGATTTGTTTCACAGTTTGAACACATTTTCACTTACAATGAAACTTTGAAACTAAAGTAAGACGATGCTTTCAGAGGTTCAGGAGAATTCAGGGACAGTTGATAGCTGGAAGTATTCCGAAGGTTACAGTAAATAACTTGCCAAGAATTCTGGAAGAGAATATTTATACAAGAAAATTCTGGTTATGAAGAAGAAAATATTGAAAAAGTATAAAATAGGTTTTCCTAGGTGCGTAATGGAGATAGTAACAGAAAGGTAACAATTTCGAAGAAAGTATTGATTAGAGTGTATTTATACAGGAAAAGATTCTGGTTATGAAAAAAAAAATCAAAATTAGGTTTTCTTGGGTGTGTAATGGAGATAGTAACAGAAAGGTAGCAATTTCGAAGGAAGCATTACAAATAAATACTTTATGTAGACCTTGATAAACCGTCTAGGTATAGATAAATATATGCCTAGGCGTTGATAAAAATAAAAATCACATACTAACCAGGATAGTTACCTCCTTCTTCTGTCATTAAGAAGACTACGTTCCTTTGTGAGGCGCCTCAAGGCTTTCTGAGAAGGCAGCGACTAGGATATATATATGTTTCAAGTACATAAATAATTAGAAATTGGTTGATTCACTGCACTTGTTTTATAATTTTATAATACTTTATCCGAGTTTCTTCTTTCATTTTAATATTTTTTACATAGTTTGAAAATAAAATTTATCTTTAATTGAGATTTAGTTAGTGCACTGTAATATTAAGTTTCCAGGAAAATAATGACCCAACAATGGTTGCAGTAATAAATTGTCCAAATAAAATAAAAGTAACTCACACATGATTCAATATGTCATTTGATGATTTACGTGGCAATGATTTTACTACTGTTTTCTTCCTATTCGTCGCGTAGTTGAAGGAGTTGGAAGTGAAATTAGTTGGATGTAAGGGAGGAAGCTTTTCCACCATGGAAACTAATACGAAAGTTGTTCAAAGGATCAGAAAAGTACCGTTTGCTTAGCAGAAGTTAGAGAAATCATTGTTTTATAAGGAAGCTCTCAAACAAATGCAA
>APFE030724644.1:0-12784 GCA_000404065.3 Pinus taeda
TCTGGGCCTTACTACTTACATCTGGATGAATAATATTTTTCTTTAATTCGTTTCATTCTTGAGACAGAGAAAGAGCTTTCAAGAAATGTCTAATTTGACCAGCATTAGATAAAATGATCTCCACCGAGCCATTCAATTCAAGTAGGGTTTTTGTCTAAACTATAAGGTATTCGCAGCTAAAGCAAGGTTTAAGCCATGAAGGATTGGCAGCTATCTGTATGCATTACATATTTGACAGTTCAGGGGAATATTTCAAAAATAACCATGAACGATGAAAAGATAAAGCTGGGAAGATTACCAGTCTGGCAAACGCAGGCGTGGTGACTTTACAGGAGGCAACACCGAACGACATTCGACATTAGAGTGGAGAATGTCGTATGACTACCGCAAGGAGGATATGAATTCCTTGCACAGAATTCCTTGCACAAATTCCTTGCCGAGAGCTGAGAGCTATGGTGCAGGATGGAGTGCAGGCCACCGCCGAGAGCTGAGAGCTATGGTGCAGGATGGAGTGCAGGATGGAGGATGGAGCGCAAGGAGGATATGAAGAATTAGCAAGCTGAGGGTGAAGGACACGCACTGCTTCCATGCAAGTGAAGCATGCAAATTGACACGCCTCCGGTTTAATAAACCTACGCCATACCCATTTATTCGTAATGTTAGCCAGCTAACATTAAATGTTAGCCAACTAATGCTATCCCAAAGGTAGCATTAATTCAGGGAGGAGGAAGCTCTACTAATTAACCAAGTGATTTCAGAATATTTCCCTAAGTTTTCAGATCGTCTACCTCGTACTGAGGCCAAATAAGACGATCGTTCCATCCATTGGCTGCGTGTATTGTCAAACATAAAATTTAATAAAATGTATCGGCAAATTTTGGTTTAACCTGAAATAAGTTCATGGATTTTTGTGTCGAAGTAATGCTATCGGGTAAAACCGATTACTATAGTCCCTGCCAGCCCGAAGGGCAGGGACTAATAAAGAAATTGATTGTTATACATGCGGATTGGATTTTTTTTAAGTGGAAATAAAACTAAAAATACATTTAGGTAACAACAATGGATTTAGAAAATCAAGGTTCATTAAAGGAAATTTATAATCATAGAAATTATTCAAAAATGCTATGATTTAAAAGTATTTATTAAATATTGTTTTACACTAAATTGTTGCTTCATGCAAGATTGAGCTAAAGAATCAAATACGGGACGAAGGACTTTTAATATTCATAACCTCTAGTGACTTATTAAAAAAAAATATTCATAAATGGAGTTTCAATGTTAATTTTTATTTAATATTAAATTTTTTTAGATTTAAATTTTATTTTACTATTAAAAATAAAAATAAAGTTAATTTCAAATTTTTGCTCATCTAAATTTACTAACTATTAAAAAGATAAGTGAATTCCATATTTTTGGTAATTTCATATTTATTAGAGATTTCTTACTAACTATTGGATCTACTAAATTATATAGGGATCAAATTCTAAGATTGCAAATTTTTATAGGGATCAAATCTCTCAAGATGCAAATTTTATTGAATCAAAACTTGAGAAATGTTTGCACGTCAAAAATTTGATTCTCTAAGCTCTTGGTATATCTGGATTAAGATGGATCCATGTTGGTTTTTGAGATAAAATATATTATTTTAAGTTAGTTTATTTTATAATATATATATATATTATATATATATATATATATAATAGATATATACTTAAAATTGAAATATTTTATTTATAATTCACATTTTCCACATTAAAACAGTAATATATGTTTTCAACTCTTCTCCTAACATACAAAAACACATTAAATTTTATATCTTGGATGTAAGATTACTTCCTCTCATTACTTTATAAAGTCATTACTTCCTCTTTTTAGTTTTGTCAGTCAAGGAGTTTGAGAAGCGCAGAGAATTCGGGGAGAGACTGCAAAGGAAAAAATGGAGTGTAGAGATTATAGGGTGTTAGGTGCAACTGGTAGAGAAAATGATGTATGTACCTATCGGGAAAAAGATGATACATTGTATTTCGTCACTTCCTTAATTTTCTTCAGTTAGCTCCATGTGACTCACGCCAAATCCGACAAAATGTGCAACCCCCAAAGCGTCCATGAAGTTTCGGTTGTTAACCAAAATCAAAATCTTATTGACTCTAAAACTTGATTCCATAATTTCGTTCATTTCACTGTGGACTGCAAGTTGCATACAACAATTTGAAGACAAATATGACGGCTTGTAAAGTAGTGCACTTTGGTGGGCCATTGCTCAATGACCGCTGCCATGGGGTAAAGTCCAAAATGTTCTTCAATTCCATTTGAACTCGAAGCTGCATGGAACTTTGAATGGTATTGAAGTTTGAAAAAAAAATTAATATTTCATAGTGCTATGTGGATGGTGGGAAATTGTTGGGAAATTATATATATATATATTTAAATACAATGTTATTTTTTTGTAATTGGTAAAAAGTTATAACAGGTGAGTAGTTTGTTATAATTATTCATAATGATGGTTGAAATTTTTATCCTTAAATTTTATGAAGATTGAAAGAACAAGTGGATGTTCATTTACAATAAGGAATAAATGAAGTTAATCTAATTGTTATAACTAGTCATAACAAGACCTGCATGTAGCCAGTAGTCTTTGCTAGTAATGTCGTTTCTTTGAAACTAGTGTCCCTTATGAGGGGGTCAAGTGTGGTCACGACAATTATATTAATTTTGATGACGGTTTATTAAGGCATGATCACAAAGCTTGCATTATGGTTTCATCGCTATGCGTTTCTGTAGTTTTCAACACTCACACATTATAAAAATCCCTATCGCATCGTAGGCTTTGGTTCCTCCTTTCATTACCCTTTGATTGTTTTCAACCTCAAAGTAGGTCGTAACATTTTGTCGTGCGTTATATTTGGCAAAGCATTGCATTTCCTTTGTTTTATTTGCATGCATTGGTAGTATGTAATAGTGCACCTCCCTGCAATATCAAGGAACATTATTGCAGTCTTCCCTATTAACATATCTTTCGTGACCCTTCATGCACTGGTAGCATCATTGCTATCATTCAACAATGATATAGAATGGCTTCATTATAATAGCTGTGATAATTGTCATTACAGTGCTTAATGTCATTTTCATGCAGCTTTGACATATTGTATTTCCAAAGTATTTTGCATTGTATTAGTTGCTTCTTATGCTACTTTGGCACTAGTGTTTTACATAGCCTTTAAATTAATGTTCTTTTTAAATTGCATCTCAATGCTCGATTAAACCACTTTCCAATGTTGCCTCTTCTCCTTTTAAGTGTAGTTTTTAATAATGGTTTTCATTCATGCCAATTCATTATCTTTTATCACTATATCTCCAGTGTATGGGCATGATCAATATTTTATATAGTTTGTCTTGCTCTCTTAGATACATCCGTATCTTGGTGTATCCTTACAATGTGCGATAGTGATTTTGTGATAAAGACAGTCGCGTCATCACAATTTATAGAAGCAAATGTTGTCAAATGCTAAGTAGTGTGATGCCATCTAGATATGCAACCATTCATTCCAAGTTGGTTTCAGAATAAAGGCTTGCTGGTGAAATGGCTCGCTCCCCTAACTCAACCGATTAATCACTAATTTTTCCATTCATGGTGCTTCGTTAGTGATTCATAATACTATTTTCTTAATACCCTTGATGCTTAATCACTTAAGTGTAGCACCAATATCGATGTATGGTGACTCACCGCAACTTCCAATCCATGTTAATTACATAATTAAATATCAACTACATGATAAGGAATTTGAATTTACAAGGATTTTGAATTTACATAAGCTTCTATTAAGTAATTAATAAATTATGATATGTTCATTAATTCAACTAAATAACAACTAGATGACCACTCATTTGATAATTAAATATGGATTCTTTTTCTTGGCCACTTGTCCATAATTTGATACGGACGACATACATGTAATGGAGGATGAACAGTCTCGAGGTTCCATATTGGTAGAGGTCTTTGAGAACACTTTCTAGATGAGAATACCAAAAAAAACACTATCCAAGAACAACACTCCGAGCTTGATGATGGTTATACAGTTCGAGGTTTAATTTCTTCCAGAGAACCCCCCTTAATGTAGCTGTAAGAGAATAATATAAATAGTTGTTGTTAAACTGCTACAAGTCACAACAATATCCAGGCACATCAGAACGAAAGAAACTTTGCAGCACCTGATAAGTAACTATAATTTCATTTAAAGGTGATCATGTAAGTGTGAGAAGGCCATAGCTCCTACCTAGAAGGTATCATAATCTTATCAGAATTGTAGACATAATTTAACTTTGAATGATGGGTTTGAAAACTAGTGACTCATTTACGCATTATTTCCTCCATTGTTTTGGAGATATTGGTAGTCTAAATTTGTTAGAGTACGAGGAAACACAGAACCAGGTTACTCAGAATATTTTTCCATCAACTACCTCACCTTGTAGGCAGAGGCAACAACTACTTCAGAGTGCAACACTGAAACATGAAACATGAGTAACAGTCACACTAAAACATGAAACATGAGTAACAATCAAATAGGAGCAAGGCTCAAGGTGAAATAGTAGCATCTGGACAAGGTAAAGCATGCATCTTTGGACATTTCATACGTCATTTTCTAAAAAATAGTTTAAGAAATAGATATTCTTTTTTTTTTTTTTTCGGAAGGTGGCAAAACCTATCAAACTCAGGTGTCAACCCAACAGTGAGGACAGCCATCTCTGGCTGCTATCCGCGAATGTCGGTTTGACTCATCACTGTTATCAAGGAAAACCACGCCACCTGAAATAACCCGCTGGTGGTCCGTAAGGGAGCAGGCTTTCACTCCTGCCAAATGCCTCTGGGTCTTGGGCCGTTAACCTGTTTCCTTACGTCCGAGGAAGACGAGCTCTTAGCCAAGCAGAAGCAGTTTTATGGCATACTCCAGGCCGAAGAAATAGATATTCTATATATATAAAAAGTTACTTTATATAATTCTTGTGCCATTTATTTAATTTATTTATTCAATTAAACGAATGCATAGACAATCACTGCACACATGATTAGTAAAATTTGAAAAAATAAAAATATTAATAAAAACTAAAATAAGAAATATAATAAATAACCCTTTATTTAATTTATTTATTCAATTAAATGAATGCATAGATAATCACTGCACAAATACTTTGTAAATTTGAAAAAAACAAAAATATATAATGAAAACTAAAATAAGAAATATAAATAAATATAAAAAAAACTCGCAAACATTTTGAAAAAAATATAAATATTAATAAAAATTAAAATAAGAAGTATAATAAATAAAAAAAACTTGTAAATATGTGGGGGAGTGCATGCAACTCCGGCTGTCTCAAACTTTTCTTTAGTTGCTTGTTTGCATTACATGTTACACGTATTTTTTTGTTGCCTAGTTGGTTTCACCATGACGATGTTTCTCCCTACAAATAGAGTTAACTAACTTTAGTGTATTGATTTTCTTGCACATAGAGTTAACTAACTTCAGTGTATTGATTTTCTTGTGCACCTCCATTGGTTTTGTTTTTGGATTTTTGTTGCCCTATCAAGTTTATTGTGTGCGAAAAAGTCAAAGATTTTTTTAGCTACCAGGAATGAATTAGGGTTCACCCTTCACGAATATGTCCATGGCCATTTACTCAATTCTATCTTTTTTCCCCTCATGCTTTCGCTGATCGAAAAATGAGAGAAATTGGGTTTTAAAAATCATTGTTATTGTATAGAATAAGAATAGGAATGCAACTGCTCATGGCCAGAAAAAATATACTGCTAATAGCGTAATATATCTAGAAAAATAGAAGCACTCCAGAAAACCATGAAGTTGAGTGTATACATTCTATCACCCAACCTTGTGGTTGAGAAAAATACATTCAATGGTGCGGTGCTTCCTCCTTTTCTCCTGCTCCTTATGTCGATATCTCTATCTCTACCAGTGGTTATACCCTTGCTCTCTTAGTGATACATTAATTGAAGTTGTAACTGGAACGGGTGATTCCATTCATAACAAGGTAGCCGTATGGAAACCAGCAGCTGGATTGAATCCCCTCATTTCCAAGAACTTACACTTACTGTGGGGTTCTTCCATTCGTAACAAGGTCGCTGTGTGGAAGCCAGCGCTAGATCGAATCCCCTCATTTCAAAGAACTTACACTTATTGTACAAACATAAACTTATCTAGACGGTGGACAAGCATCAAGCCTAATAGATGGCTAACATGCGTTGGTTTGATGATACCCACACCATACAGATCGCTAAAATGCGTTGGTTGCATGACACCCACACCATGCAGATCGCTAAAATGCGTTGGTTGCATGACACCCACACCATACTATCAACACCGTACCATACCATTTAGGGTAGGGTAAGAAATGATAGGGAAATGGAATATAACATTAAATGTTTCCAAATTAATGCTTACTCCCAACTAGCATTAAAATAACATTGATTTAAATTTGAAACTTCAAAACTTTTTATCTTAAGTTTTAATGAAAATCAGGAAATCATACAATATTGCCTACAATAAGAGGTCAAAACAAAAACTTACCATAAAAATTTGTTTGGCAAGATATTTTGTTAAAAGACTGGAAAAAAATTGGTTAAAAAATGGAATACACTGATATTTAAAAAAAATTAATGTTAAGTAAACGCCAATCGAACGCTATATTCCCGGCACGCCAAAGGCACAGACTAATAATGTTTGAAATTTCTATAGATAAATTATGTAAGATATTTTGAAATGGTGAGTGGCATTTCATTCATGGTAAGGAACCAAGAAAATTTGATTAATGAAAGAAGATAATGTTGAGATTAAGATTTATAGGCGTTAAAAAAATTAATTTATAGAATTAAAAATTTCTTTTTTTTATAATTTTACAAATAGTAATTTTTGCGAATTTTGTTCTTATTATTTTAACTTTATTTGTTCTGTTTGATGAATGGAGTGGATTGTTTGTTGAAAATGTTGGATGTTCTAGAATATTTAGCTTCACTTCTAGTTTTTAACCCAAAGAATTATTGTAATGTGGCATGATGTTATTATTCCAATGTTAAGTATAAAATAGGGTAGTGGATTGTTATGCATGTGGTTTAGATTTTTAAGCAAAATAATATTAAAAACACATTTATGTAACCTCAATAGATTCATAAAGTCAAAATTCATTATCTTAAAGAGACACAAAGGAAACTTTATAGTCATAGAAATTATTCCAAAATACTATGAAATAAAAGTATCTATTAAAGGTTGCCTTATGTTAAATTGTTGATTCATGTGAGATTGGGACAAAGAATGGTACCACACACTGCAAATAATTCACGTACTACAAAGAATGACTAACACAAGTTGCAATGGAGCCACGTAGATGTGTGACAGAGATAGGAAGGACTATGACAAAAACAACAAAAGCATTTGCTAAGAAATTAGTTGCAACCCATCAACTTGTTATTAGTTCATTCCAACCAAGTTAGTTGTCAATCTTTGTCGATCTAGCCTAAGTTGGAGTGTAATTGTCTCCCATCCTCTTGCAAAAGCTTTATAATTTCTTGCAATCCCATCATCATGCCTTGGGTGAGATCTCACCTGCTCACAAAATTTGAATATGCCGATGTTTGAGGATTTTTGTTGACCCATTCTTGAACCCTCGATCACCCCTGTCTATTCGCTAACAAATGGTTCCATTTCCAAGATCTTGAAGATTTCATCTAGGGGGTATGTAGAGACCAACAAAAGAAGAGATAGAGGAGTGATTAAGCAACAAGTAGTATGAACTTCCAGTAAATAAATCAAATAATCAACACCTCAATCTGGAGAAGTAGTTGCAAAGGTATCTTTATACTAATTTTCACGAAAATTGTTTCACTAATTTTCCTATAATTTTTTGAAAGTGGTTACAAAGACCGATAGAGCAACAAGGAATATGGTATCCTCTAGACCCACGTGTCGGATGCCTAATTTGATCAAGAGGGTGAATCTTGTGAAGAACAAGATATCTAAGGCTATTAATTTTTTGATGGACAACTTTCTAGCTAGATACATTGTTGAATTCACAATGGAAGCTACTTAATTTTATGGTACAATTGAAAGATAATTTCTCTGGGGACCATATGGATGATATTTGAAGTCATTACCCATGTGGATCAAGATGTAGTGAGGAAGTAAAATTTTAAGTGATGAGGGGAGATGGGGGTTGACCAAAGAATGCCTAAGTTGGGGAAGGGACAAGGGATGTAGTAAAGTATGAACGAGGAGAGTTGGGATAGTGTTGTAGTGGCTGCAATACCCTCCAAAATTTGGCCTACATTCAAATTTTGGAGCCTACTGTGGATCCTATAGTCGATTGTTCCTTAGTCACTTATTGGTAAAGTTGATGATTGCAGTCTCCCTTCTCCGATCTCAAGAGTCATTCACGCTTGTCATGAAAAGAGGAGTTTTGGTTTGTTTCAAGGGGTATTCTTTGTGAAAATGAGTTTTTCTCATCATATAGACATGTTTCTCAATCATTTCAAAAGTTTCATGCACTATTACACAAGTCTCATCATTATCCTCAGAAAGTATATCGTCAAAGCTGCACTTGTCAAAAACTGTTATAAAGGTTGTTGTATTAAGAGAAGTATGTTTCATATGTTTTAGATGATCTATGTTGTATCAATGAGCATCCAATTTTTTGGTCACAATCAATTTATATCACTATTCACATCGGTTCCACTCATCCCACACTTAGCCAAATTCTAGAGGATTCCTAGCAACCTAGCCTCATCCAACCTTCTTAAACTGCACACTTCGCATCTGCAACCCTCAAGCTTTTTCCTTGCCTACTGGAACTGTGCAATGCGTAGAAAGCCTAGCATCCCTTGGCATCCAAAACTGCGTAGTGGCTATCTAGTGACTCTCCCTCAACTAGAGGTCACTGCCCTTAAGAACTGCACAAATTTGTCTTCCATACCTCTTTGCTACCCAGACCCCCTTGCCTATGAAAAATGCACAGATTTTTCCTTTAGGGCCTCATCCCACAATAGCCACTTCTAGCTTGAACTGTGCAATTTTCTCCCTCAATAGGAATTATGAAAATATTTCCCTTAGTGGGCACTGTGTAGTCTTATCCCTTAGTCCAATCCAATCACTAAGTCTTCTCCCCCCTTACCTAATATCAGTTTTGGTTTAGTGAATGGATTATCATGCAACATCTTAGATTAGGGGTTTACCAAACTAATGTCATCTTGTCATGAGTGGATTACAAATGTAGGAATTCTACGAGGCTATGGCAAGATGATGAAGAAGGAGATGAATAAGGAGGACATTTTAGTGACACTAAGGAGTTGAGGAGAAAAGATAGTTATCAGACAAGAAGATCAAGGAACCTGGGGTACGATAGAAGGTCGAGACCGCATGAAGACTCCATCTGATTCATAACCCTTTGGAGGGTAGGTACAGAATATAAATCACATCTCATTAAGTTGAAATACACTTCTTAGTGTGGTATGAATGACAACTTATCATTGTCATATCATTGTGTATTCAATGTCATACATGGTCGCAAACACTGAAAGTCATTCCATGTGCTTTCTCTAAGTGTTTTTCTTCCTTTCGCTTGTTGGATCAACTTTCATATTTTGGCATGTTTGACTGTTATGCCATGTTTTTGAGTCTTTTCTGGTGGTTTCAAAGGTCAACCTCTGTGTATATGAGTTGCTCTAACCATATAAACATTCGTCACACTCATGCATAAAGCCTTGAATACTATTTCACAAGTGTCATCACGGTCATCCTAAAGTCTACCTCAAGTGGCACACTTGTTGCTTCTTGTTATGAGACAAACACATAGAGGGAAATGCTTTCTTTTTTTTTCCAGTGATCTATGTTGTCGTGTCGACAAAGTATGCTAAGTGTGTGATCACAAGCTCAAGTTTATCACAAGCTCATGCTCCTCCTGCACTTAACCATTTTTTCGAAAATCTTCCCGACCGAGCAACCCAACTACACCCGACCATGACTGTGTTGCACATTGAATAGTCTCATCCCTTGTTGGTGTGACTTTGCTACCTTGAACCACAAATTTCACAGTCATTGTCTTCCAGGGCATTTGTATTATGCAATTCCAAAGCCCAACAACCTTCCTTCACCCCCATAAGTGCATAGTTGTGCCTCCTAGTCTGCTTTGAATTGCACACTTTACACTTTTAATCCTCAAGCTTTTCCCTTTCCTGTTGTAACCCTATAATGCACAAAGATCCTTACCTCCCTTGGCCTCTAGAACTATGAATATGTGTCCTCTAGTGAACTTCCCTCAGCCGGAGCTCATTTCCCTCAAGAAATGCACAAATTTGTCCTCCAGATCTATGTACTACCTAGTCCTCCTTGCCTTTGAGAATTGTGTAGAACTGGCCCCTCATGGCCTCATCTCGCATAAATGATTGCTAGCTTTAACTATGCAATTCTAACTCCCAGTGGCCACTACGCAAATTTCATCCTTAGCGGGGACTGTGCTAAAAAGTTCCTTAGTCAAGTCTGAGTTGTTCTTTGCACAGTCTCAGTGATCAAACCATCTCCCCGTCACCTAGAACTATGCAATACACAATTATTGGGCCCTCTCTCCCATCCTGTCACTTGCCTCGGGCTTGGTTCATGGATAAAAATGCATCATCTTCAACTAGGGAGTTTTCAGATTCATGTCATCTTTTCATGAGTGAATTGTAGGAACAGGTACACTATCAAGTCATGGCAAGATGATGAAGAAGGAGAAGAAGGAGGGAATCATGCCTAGAGAATCACTTGTAGTTGAATGAACGAGTGAACCTGTCAAGAGAAAGCAAAGGGAAACAAGTTTTCAATCACCTACTAAGACCAAACATAATTGAAGAGCCTGCATCATCAATCTATGTAGAGAAGAGAAAGCATATCCAAGAACACATATATCACATAGTAGTAATAGTGACTTGACATTGCCACACCATCAAGTTAGTTCATCTTAGCAGTGTCGTGTCAAGCATGTCATGAGTTGTCATATGCCACATCACTATTGTGGCCCATGTATATTGTAAATCAAATGTATTGTAAAGTGAAATTCCAATGGACACATAAGAATATGAAGATTCATGTAAGTTGAAAACTCATAGGAAGTTGAACAATCATGAAGGTAGTCAAAGAGTCACAAGGGGAAGGCATTACCCTTGGTTATATATACCCTTTCATTGTCTAAGAAAATGACTTTTTCACCTTGGATCCTCCCACAAAGCACTAGAGAGATTAGTTACTTCTTTGAGGAGTAAGGAGTGGCTCCAATGTCCCACTATTGGAGCTAGTGATGTACAATGCAAATATGTGTCTTGGAAATTTTTCTTAATTAACGAAGCCTTTTCAGGCCAGCAAGTTTTCATGCATGACTTATGAATGTTTGTAAGATTATTCTATGAACATTTGTATTTCATGTCTGCTTTCACATGTTCTAAGATAGTTGACCTATTTTGGTTATTTTAGTGATTATCTCATTCGTAATGTGCTTTAATGGTTATCACTTCTGTCTTATCCTTGTGGACTATTCTACAGGATACTAGGTGACCTTCCCTTTCTTATCGGTTATAAAAACCATCACATCCATTATAAAGAAACTTATCTTAGATAGGTGCAAGGACATGATTAACATTTACAAGAATCATAAAGGAAGAGTTACTTATGAATGTGCTTGGTTATTCTTCCATATGGTTTCATGATGCTCAAAAGAAGAAATTTGACATACTTTGCAATGGATGGAGATGAAGGCTCTCTCACAAAATTGTATGACATAAATATAAAAATGTTGATCAATACCAAAAATAGTTTCTGGAAGAAAGAAAGGGAGTTAACAATGACAACTCTAATAAGATATTATAGTTTGGTAATCAAGCTCAATCCATGGGAACTCTAACGATTGTATGGAGAAAGATTCATATGGATATGGATCATGAAAAAGGATGTTGATCTCGAAGAAACTCAAGTAAGTTGATACTTTGATGAGAAGGGCCATCATGACAAGGTTAGTCTGATATTTAAAAATTTGATTGGTTATTTGGTTACATATTGTTTTGCTACCTAGTAGGATACTACATAAATATATGATGACAATGTAGGCAAGTTGAACTCTGGGTATTGAACTCAATTCAATAAATATATGATTAAAGTATATGGTTTTGGCAATTAAGAAGTCAAGGTGTTCACATCATCACCTTGGGATTGAAAGGTAGTAGTGAAAGAAGATAACCTAATGTTCATTAATAAAGGACACTTTCATGTTTAGAGGAAGCTATGACTAGCTTGAAGTTCGACAAGGCTCAACCTAATTCCTTCATTGATAATAATTGGAGTAAAGTGATGTGAAAATTCGATGGCCTGAACCTTGTCACTAGATTAAAGGAAGAATATGGCTCCATAATATCTAGGAAGGAAGAAGCTCAATATGATAAGATACAAATGGGAAACAGGGAACCATGCAGCTATGAAGAACTAGTAGTTGATACATTTATGAAGACAAGCTAGAGAGCTTGTGTTTATGACTTCTAAATTGAAAGTAAGTGGAAGAATATCCTCTAAATTCTAGAGGGAGTAAAGGAGTCTCCTTAAATAGGAGCAAGGATCTATTCCCTAACAGGGAATGGGGACCTACTCTCAGGTTGAGAGGGAGTGACGTTGAACATCACATTTGTATTATCTCCTTCATGCGTCATGCACTTGAGAAGGACTAACAACCATAAGTCTAAGTGAAGGCCATGGAGGGAGAATGG